>CM041782.1:223867331-223994075 GCA_023374045.1 Limonium bicolor
TGGCACGACAAGTGACCAACGCTTAGAAGAGCTGTGATATAAACATATGACTTCTTCAGTAACCGGTTAAGTTACATGGTAAATAACATCATAAAGGATAAAAGAATGAGAGAAATTAGGCTACTTATAAACCTGAGATTGAAGCAGAACACCTTCATATTAAGAGATGATCAAAATTACAACACGGTACGGCAACCGCCATACCCAAAATGAGAGAACCCCCAGTGTGTTTACACCAGAAAGGGATTAAGTGTAAGATAAGATGTTAAAATAAATGAGTAAGTAGTTGCACCATCAATGGGCAACAGAGTAAAGGCCAACTACCACGGTAGTAGTGGTCGTAGGTAAAATATTATATAAGGGGATTATATGTCATGGTGATTGAAAACGTGTTATGAGCCGTCAATATTATGAGAATATTGACACTGAGGCAATTAGATTTATGAGTTAAGCCAATAAAGTAAGGAAATAAGATGGAAGATGAACTGTGCTTTGATGCCAGTAGTCTGAACCTGGTTAGGTAAGATTTCACAAGAAGCACACTACCCATTCCTTAAGGAACTGGAAGTACATTCCTAGTAGATCAAAAAATGAGAAACAAAATAAGAGGCTCTGTGGAAAGAGACCTCAGTTACTAAGAGACCGAATCAGTACGGGATACAGAAAGAACTAGAGCATACCATACTTAAGAACACAGTAAATAGATTCCCTGATTAAGTTTAAGAAGAACAATAAATGATATCATGGAACGATGAAGAGGAGATCGACAACAGAATACTTCATACCTAGCAATAGCTAAACGTGTGACGGACACTACGAGTTTATTAAAACGAGACGTGGGACGACTACACCCCACAGGGGCTTGCAGGCCTGACACGCTCATTTATGAGTTAGTCGGGTAAGTAGTAATGTACCAGTAAGGTACCCCATGCATGTGGACGAGTGGTGTAAGGAACACAGGAAGTAGTCGACTCCGTACCACGGACAACGACGCGAGATCAGACAAGAGCGGCTACTACCACAAACAGTCGAAGAGAAGAATTCAGATTGAACCAACAACACAAAGGAATCAGAGAACAAATAATTAAGGACTATGAAGTGCAAAGAGCACAGATTGTTAAGTACAGACATGGGACATGTCTTAAGATGTTAGAGATTAAACTGTAAAGCACAATAAGCACTAAACAGTAGTTTCAGGTTAAGAATCATCCTCAGACCAAAGGTCAGATGGGAAGAACGATTTAGACACTTGAGAAAACACTAAGAATACAAACATTAGATCTCCAGGGAGACTGGATAGACGAGCTACAACTCATCAAGGTCGTGTATATATAAAGATAACACGTGTCCAGTGAAAGACCTTTAGTACACAAATATAAGCATGGAGAAGAAGAATATACAATACTATAAAAGGATAAGAAAGGCAAACGGAACCTAAGATTATCAGAGTCGCGCAGCGGAAGCTAGCAGATCAGTACCTTTGAGGTTAGATCAAACTAAGTTAAGAAAATGGTATAAGCACCGTTAAGAATCCTCGATATAGAGACTAAGCCACTATTATGGTCGAGACCCTCTGATTGAATCGTGAGTGAGATAGATGACATGGAAGCTAGAATGCTTGGTGAGAATTAGACAACTTGAACCCGTTCAAGGATGATATAATGTTGATTACGTGGGCGTAATCCATTTAAAGAGGGGTAGAGTGAAAACCGCTTAGCGTATGTTTATGTACTGAGTACATAAACTACGGTGTGCATAGCACAAAAGAATTTAAGAATTTGTTTCACATAAACATCTTGAGATAAATTATGGTTATTGCGCACAAAAGATGTGAATACCCTACATATTAAGTACCTATCTTGTAAACTCCGGTGTGAGTACAAGTTAAGAGAATTAAAGGAAGAGGATTAAGGAGACTTAAGGAATATATGAGATATGAGTCGATATGAAAGACTATGTGAGACAAGAATAAGATAACACTGTGAGATATTAGCTGATATGAGTATGAGATAGGAAATAATAATGCTATGAAGTATAAGATGATGAGAATTGGTATGAGATTGTTATAGAACTTAGTAGGAATTTAAGCCCTGAGGCGAGTATTAAGAGATGAATTGGGATGTTTGATGGACTGAGTCCACACCTTTGAGATGTATTGATTATGTTTAGAAGAACTAAAAAGATAGAAAATTGGACATGAGTGAATTGTTTGATGTTTGAAAATGACGTGGGAGGTGGAACTTAATTTTCTAGGGATCTAGGGAAAGCAAACACAAATTAGGGTGGAAGGATAGTTCTACACTGGTGCTGATCACATCAGGGTTGGATGATTCTTGAAACTCCCTACCAGTGGTCACAATTAAATCACGCTATGGATATAGGCTTTAGGATAAAACAAAATTGGAGTTGATTGTATTTTCAAATAGAGGGAATTATTCCTCACTTGACCTTGTAAAAAGGATTTCCTTTTTACTGAGTCTCGCCAATGAAGTCGAGGACGCATGAGCCTTTGTCTTCGGACCGGTGACATGGGGAGAACAGAGTTGTTTGTATTCTGGCCCATTGTGGCGTGGACAAATGTGCCTTTGTCTACGGACCGGTGACATGGGAGAATACGATGAAATTATGTGATTGTTTTAATCATCAAAAAGGAACAAAGAGAATTTTGAGTGTTATACATGCTTAAGCATGTTGTGATATTTGAGTATAAGCATATGGCGGATCTAATGATTCAATGAGTTTAAGTATACATAAGTATGATCAATATGATCTATGTAATGAGGTAAGACATGTATTCTAATAAGATAAGATGCATGGGAACTTTGGGGACAAAGTTCTTTTAAGGGGGGTAGATTGAAATACCCCAAACCTAAGTATGTTAAGTAAACATCAAATTATGAGTAGTAAGGCCGAGATATGACTTAGAAAGATTGGTAAAGAATTTAAACCAAGGAAAACACAAGAAAATGCCTTAAGGGTAATTTGGGCAAAAACGTGCTCTAAGCTTGGAGTGACTTTGATTAGCACCCAAATACCATTATAAGACTTTATTAATATGCTAATGGACATTTTAAATCAATTACCAAAGAAAACCAAGCTCAAAAACAAGCTTAAACACAAAATGTGCTTTAAGACTCCTTAAAGCACCTTTTTGAGAAATTGTCTTAGAAATGAGTTTTGAGTGTCTAAATGCCCATGATTACATCTTAATCAACATGTGTGATAATTATTATCACATTAGGAAGCCTAAATCAATGGGAAACCAAAAATTTCACGAATATGTGCACTAATTAGTGAATAGTGTCAAATAGTGCCCGAATTAAGCTTAAGTCAACATAAGTCAATAAGATGGTCAACTGTAACACCCCATCTCGATACAATCGTGGTTATCACAAACTTATCACCATATATACAAACTCTGCAGCGGATTCTAATACATTCCAGGACCTTGCCACGGTCTGACTACAGAATATACCGAACATTAGTACATACAAATCTTAACCAAAAATATATCCTTCTTACAATTCCCTCACATCCTATACATCTTACGAACTCAAATTGCCATACGAGTGTACATGCACAACTCGTAGGCCACACTTAACCCGTAACGCTTGTACCCCATCTTACTCTCGTGATGGCCGCCTCCTGACGTTTACTTGTGTAGTAAAAACAGCCCCCAAAGGGGGTCAGCACGAATGCTGGTACGATCCTCTCATGGCCCCCAAGCTAACGTGGCTACGACGACTAATTGTCGATAGCATGGAGGTTGATTAGATGCACAACATAATAGAAAGTGCAATAAACAACAAACAATTATGAACAATCAAAGTTCAAACACCATGAACGACTTAAATGCATTCCCTTAATTAGAGGGTTAATATTTAACACCTTAGGTTATGTTCCACATAATCTTAGTCCATCCTTATCTTACCTCAATCTTAGTCTTATCTTAGTCTTAGAAAACAACCATCCTTTAAAAAAGGAATGGATGTAGCTCATCTCAGTCTTATAATACAAACCATCCTTCAAATAGGAATGGTTGCAACTTATCAACCCTTATCTTATATATGCCAACCGTTCTCTCATTGGGAACTGGTTAACCCTTAGTTCGTTGTTTATTTTCGTAGGGCTTGGTTAACCCTAGCCAGCAGCAGGACACTTACCGGCAATAAACAACATTCTTAAATTGTTGGGGATGTAGGCTAGATCCCCCCACGCCATCTTAGTATGCCTCCTTCCTAGAACAAGTAGTCCGAGGAGGCCGAGTCTATATGTCGACTCTAGGCGACGAGCCCGAAGACAAGTCATATTTGGAAGTCGGTATCTGGTAAGGATACCGACCTCCCCCAATACACATGTGCCGGTACCATTCCGGATTCCTCACTCCCCCCAAAGTTAAAGTTAGTAGTAGTCTCAATGCGACGTTGTTTGTTTAACCTCTTTCGGTTATTAACAAACTAATATTAGGGAGTGTTCCTTAGTCTCACACAATTCTGTACTAAACGTTAGTTAGTAGGTTCTCACGGTAAGTTGTGTCAGTTTTCAAACATTGCACAACAATACAATAAACATAATGTTCCGGTTGCATGCTTTATCTTGTTTAGTGAGCACACAAAAACAAATAGCACACAAGCCGAGGGACACCTCGTTAGCAAGCGGGTCACAAGAAGAACTGTACCGTTCACTGTTGGTCGTTTGGTTGCTTACTCTCCTCTGGAGTCCAAACTCTCAAGTCCTAAAACAATGATTCAGTTTTAAGTTGTTAATCACTTAACTTCATTCAACTTAATTAACTTACTCAACCCATAATGTTTCCCGACCTAAGACCTCTTAAGTTTTACAACTTAACCTTAAACTTTTAAATTTATACTTAACTTAATCCCTTAGGTCTTTATACCTCTAATCATCAATGCCCTCTTAATGGGGTACCATTGATACCACTAAACTTCCTTAGGGTAATTTTTTTTCTTTAGGGTCGACCGACCTTACTGACCAACCTTACCCAGGTCGGTCCATTCCAGAACATATCACCGTTTGAAAATTTTACCCCGACCGACCCTTGCAAGTCCGGTCCCCAAGGTCGGTCCATTCCTGAGAGTTCTTCCCCGTTGAAAATTTAGGCCCGACCGACCTTGCAAGTCCGGTCCCCAAGGTCAGTCCACTCCAGAACGCTCTTCTGCTAGTGTATTTTGAGCCCGACCGACCTAAGGTAGTTCGGCTCCAAAAACTTATTTCTAAGTGTTAAGTTCAGCCCAAACTTCACCACAAGTTCCCCCATGTGTCCTAATACCATTTAGGCACTTAATCTCACCTTTAGACATCCACTAAAACCTCCTTAGCTACTTTCTCAATTCTTACTAGGAATTCGTAACACTTGTTTACACCTCTTAAGGCCTTTACAAGTCACCAAACAAGGCCTACATACATCATCTAAAACCATTACCATTCAAACCCCCATCATTAGAAGCCAAAACAATTTTTTTTCCTTTTCTGCACTGGAGGGGCGGTCCCCAGGGGCGGTCCCAACAGAAGTTTCTGCACAATATCTGGTGGGGCCTCCACACAGACTGGACCATCCCACACCTCCCTAGGCTTTCACAGCAGAACCTATTTCCAAAGTGCTTTTCTCCTCATTTTGAACTCCAAATTCACCCCAATCTTTTCCCACTCATTCCACAATCTTTCCACATGTTTCCTACATGTTTAAACACCTTAAAACATGCACTAAACCTTCCTAAAAAATCACCAAACTTGACACTCAATTTCTTAAAAAATTCTTACACTTAACACTTGATTCCTTACACTTCCCTCTTGTGACTTTGCCTAAGACCTCAACTAATCATTATGTTTCTTCACCACCATCTTAACTACTCTCAAGCATCATTTTGCACACCCATTTTCTTTACTTAAACTTCTCAAAGCCATATATAATCTAGCACATGCTTACATGATGTAGTACAAAAAACGCCTATTTCGGCGCCCCTATTTCGGCGGTTGTAACAACAACCGTTGAAATAGGTGCCCAAAAATTCTATGTCTAAACAAAAGGCACCTATTTCGGCGGTTCCTAGCTAGGAACCGCCAAAATAGGTGCCTTTTTTTGAAATAAAATTTTCGGGAAATAGGTGCCCTTTTTTTAGACATAAAATTTTTGGAAGCCTATTTTCCCGTTTTTTTTTTCAAAAAATTCGGTCGGCGGGAAAATTTCAGCCTATTTCGGCGGTTCTTAGCTGGAACCGCCGAAATAGGTGCCTTTTTTTAAAACTAAAATTTTTGGAAGCCTATTTCCCGGGTTTTTTTTTCAAAAAATTTGGAGATCGCAGGAAAATTTCAGCCTATTTCGGCGGTTCCTAGCTAGGAACCGCCGAAATAGGTGCCTTTTTTTAGACATAAAATTTTCGGAAGCCTGTTTTCCCGGGTTTTTTTTTCAAAAAATTCGGACCGCGGGAAAATTTCAGCCTATTTCGGCGGTTCCTAGCTAGGACCGCCCGAAATAAGTGCCTTTTTTTAGACATAAAATTTTCGGAAGCCTGTTTTCCCGGTTTTTTTTTCAAAAAATTCGGACCGCGGGAAAATTTCAGTCTATTTCGGTGGTTCCTAGCTAACAACCGCCGAAATAGACTTTATTTCATTATATATATCGCAACTGCTCTTCATCTCTCTCCTCTCACGGTAATTTTGCAACTCTAACTGGCGAATGTACTTGCTAAACGCTCCTCTCTGCATCTCGCTCGCCAAATTGAAAACGGGGTTGAAGTAGTTCATTCTAGAACCGGTAATATACTCGAACTTATTTTTCTCATTGGAGAACAAGCTACATACATGCTCTGCGCCTTTCATTCTCTTTGTTTTGTCTACGCATCTCTTCATTCTCTTCTTGTGTCTACGCCTATGTAGTGACAAATCACTGAAACCGCTGCATCTCACTCACTAGATTGAAGACGGGGCTGAAGTAGTTCATTCTCGATCCGGTAATATACTCAAACTTATATTTTTCCTTCAAACTTTGTACAAGTTTTCTAGCTTCCTTAACCCTGGTTTTGGTGCATAAAACTCACCATTATAACCCCTAGTCCCTCTTATACATTCCTAGGTCTTCCTAGTACTCAAGAACTCCATGGTTTATCCATTTTCACCAAATCAACCCTTAGTGATCACTAGAACATCCTTAGTCATAAAATCTCCTTAGAACACCTTAAACACTTAGTTTCCTACTCAAATTTTGCCATAGTTTCTCTAGTATATTATCATGCCCAAATGCATTGTTTTCCTTATTCAACCATCTCACACACATCAAGTCCTTCCTCATCATATTTTTCACCCACATCAACTCATTCATAATAAACTCAATATGGTGCAATAATCTTAAATTGCATAGCATTAAGGCTCTTAAATGACATGGCTCTTAGGCCTTTAAATGACATGGCTCTTAGGCCCTTAAATGACATGAATTTAAACACTGAATTTCCCACATATAAAAGCTTTCAACCTGCAAATACACCCATCAATCTCATAGTTGTTATAATGCTCTTAAAACCATATTAAACGTATCTTACTAACTCGTTCCCATTGGCTCCTTAGTCACAAGTTCACAAGCTTGTTTAAGTTCTTTTTCTTAGGTTATATATCCCATTACACAATGTAAGCTCTAAGCCACATTAGTACCCACCTAAAACTCATCCCTTAAAACTTAAACCACCATTAGGTAAGCATTTTACCTTGTTTTCTCAAGCTTATCTTAACTTCCTCCTTAGACCTTCTTCTTGAATGAATCTCGGCCACCCATTAAATTTCCTTTGCCAATGTTCTAATCAATATTCAATGACTCTCATGAGTGCTAAACAATACACTAACCTTAAGGAGTAAACCCTAGGTTAAAAATGTGTTCTAAGGTATTGAAATGAATGTTTTACCTTAGAGTCTTAAGATAGGCTTGGATATGGATCAAGAAGGACCTCCTCTAGCCCTTGGAGAATAGAATCAAGCTAGAACAATGGATAAAACAAGGCTCCATGAGAAGGTAATTTTCGGTCATGAAGGAAAAGTGATGGAAACTTGGTTTTTCTTACATTTTCCTTACCTAGAATGAATGGAGAAGATAATGAACACCTCAAGCTAGCTTTTCCTCCTCCAATGGTGATTTCCCATGGCTCCAAAATGAAGCTTTTCAAATTTTGAAAAGATAGGAAGCACGGTCTTGGTCTAACTAAGAGAAATCTATGCTTAGTTTTTGATTTGGAGCTAAAATGAGCAAGTTATGGACATTTGAAGATGAGGCAACCATGGAGGCTGCTTGGGACGGTTTGGAACAGAGGAAAAGAAGAAGAGAACCGTAGAAGAAGAGAGTGAATGAGAGGAGGAGAGAGGAGGAGAGAAGGTAAGCTAAAGGTAAGGTTTACTTTTAATAGCAAATAGTACTATTCTTTCTTTTACTCTTCTTTTCCTTTATTTGCTTAGTCAAGTGGTGACTCCCCACATCAAAACCGGCCACCCCCTTAATAACCAAGATATTTATGGTCTTGGTTGACCAACCAATTGACTTATGTTGACTAAAACTTAAACTAGTCACTATTTGGCACTATTCACTAATTAGTGCACATATTCGTGAAATTTTTGGTTTCCCATTGATTTAGGCTTCCTAATGTGATACTAATTAGTACACATGTTGATTAAGATGTAATCATGGGCATTTAGCCACTCAAAACTCATTTCTATGACAATTTCTCAAAAAGGTGCTTTAAGGGGTCTTAAAGCACATTTTGTGTTTAAGCTTGTTTTTTAGCTTGGTTTTCTTTTGTAATTGATTTAAAATGTCCATTAGCATATTACTAAAGTCTTATAATGGTATTTGGGTGCTAATCAAAGTCACTCCAAGCTTAGAGCATGTTTTTGCCCAAATTGCCCTTAAGGCATTTTCTTGTGTTTTCCTTGGTTTAAATTGTCTACCAATCTCTCTAAGGCATATTTTAGCCTTAATACATCATATATTGATGTTTACTTAGAATACTTAGGTTTGGGGTATTTCAATCTACCCCCCTTAAAAGAACTTTGTCCCCAAAGTTCCCATGCATCTTATCTTATTAGAATACATGTCTTACCTCATTCCATAGATCACATAGATCATACTTATGTATACTTAAACTCATTGAATCATTCAATCCGCCATATGCTTATACTTAAATATCACACAACATGCTTAAGCATGCATAGCACTCAAAATTCCCTTTGTTCCTTTTGATGATTAAAACATTCACATAATTTCCAACGTATTCTCCCATGTCACCGTTCCGTAGACAATGGCTCGTTCGTCCTCGTCACCATGGGCCAGAATACAAAACAACTCTGCTCTCCCCATGTCACCGGTCCGAAGACAAAGGCTCGTGCGTCCTCGACTTCATGGGCGAGACTCAGTTAAAAGGTAATCCTTTTTACGAGGTCATGTGAGGAATAATTCCTCTAATTAAAAATACAATCAACTCCAATTTCATTTATCCTAATGCCTCTATCCTTAGCGTGATTTAATTGTGACCACTGGTAGGGAGTTTCAGGAATCATCCAACCCTGATGTGATCAGCATCAGTGTAGAACTATCCTTCCACCCTAATTTGTGTTCGGTTTCCCTTGATCCCTAGAAAATCAAGTTCAACCTCCCACGTCATTTTCAAACATCCAAATAATTCACTCATGTCCAATTTTCTATCTTTTTAGTTCTTCTAATCATAATCAATACATCTCCAAAGTGTGGACTCAGTCCATCAAACATTCCCAATTCATCTCTTAATACTTACCTAGGACTTAAATTCCTACTAAGTTCTATAACCGTCTCATACCAATTCTCACCATCTTGTATCTCATAGCATTACTATCTTCTTCCCCATATTCATATCGAACAGTATCCCATAGTGTTATCTTATTCTTATCTCACACATAGTCTCATATCGACTCATACCTCATATATTCCTTATTTCTTAAGTCTCCTTAATCCTCTTCCTAATTCTCTTAACTTGTAGAAACACGGGAGTTAACAAGATAGGTACTTAATATGTATATTCACATCTTCTGTGTGCAATAACCATGATTTATCTCAAAATGTTTATGTTAAACATATTCTCAAATTCTTTTGTGCTATGCACACAGTAGTTTATGTACTCAGTACACAAACATACGCTAAGCGGTTTTCGCTCTACCCCCCTTAAAATGGATTACGCCCATGTAATCAACATTATATCATCCTTGAACATAAGTTCAAGATGTCTAATTCTTACCAAGCATTCTAGCTTCCATGTCATCTATCTCACTTATAATTGGATCAGAGGGTCATAACTATGTTAATGGCTTAGTCTCTGTATCGAGGATTTTAACGGTACTTATACCATTTTCTTAACTTAGTTTGGTCTAATCTCAAAGGTAGTGGTCTGCTAGCTTCAGCTGCGCGACTCTGATAATCTTAGGCTTAACTGCCTTTCTAATCGTTCATAGTATTGTATATCCTTCTGCTCCTTACAGTTTAGGAATATTGGTCTCTCAGTGGACACGTGTTATCTTTTTATATATACGGCCTTAATGAGTTATAACTTGTCTATCCATTATCCTTGAAGATCTTATGTTCATACTCTTAGTGTTTTCTCGAATGTCTAAATTGTTCTCTCCAACTGACCTTTGGTCTGAGGATGACCCTTAATTTGAAACTACTGTTTAGTGCTTATTGCGCTTTACAGTCTTATCCTTAACACTTTAAGACATGTCCAATGTCTGTGCTTAACAATCTGTGCTCTTCGCACTTCATAGTCCTTAATTATTTGTTCTCTGATTCCTTTGTGTTGTTGGTTCAACTGAATTCTTCCCTTCGACTGTTTGCGGTAGTAGCTTGTTCTTGTGTTGTTGTGGTCGTGTGTCTGGCGTCGTTGTCCGTGGTACGGAGTCGACTACTTCTCGTGTTCCTTACACCACTCCTCTACATGCATGGGGTACCTTACTGGTACATTACTACTTACCCGACTAACTCATAAATGAGCGTGTCAGGCCTGCAAGCCCGTGTGGGGTGCAGTCGTCCCACGTCTCGTTTTAGTAAACTCATAGTGTCTGTCACACGTTTAGCTATTGCTAATTATGAAGTATTCTGTTGTCGATCTCCTCTTCCATCTTCCCATAATAACACTTATTGTTCTTCTTGAACTTAATCAAGGAAAATCCATTTACTATGTTCTTGGGTATTGTATGCTCTAGTTCTTTCTATATCCCGTACTGATTCGGTCTCTTAGTGACTGAGGTCTCTTTCCATAGAGCCTCTTATCTTCTTTCTCATATTTGTTCAACTAGGAATGCACTTCCAGTTCCTTAAGGAATGGGTAGTGTGCTTCCTGTGAAATCTTACCTAACCAGGTCCAGACTACTGGCATCAATGTACAGTTCGTCTACCATCTTATTTCCTTACTTATATTGGTCTTAATTCATAAATCTAATTGCCTCAGTGTCAATATTTGACGGCTCATACATAATGGTCGCTTTACTACGCACCATGTCTTAATCCCTTCATATAAATATTGCACTCACGACCACTACTACCGTGGTAGCTGGCCCTTACTCTGTTGCCCATTGATGGTGCAACTACTTACTCACTTATTCTAACAACTTATCTTATATTCAATTCCCTCCTGGTGTAAGCACACTGGGGGGTTTCTCCAATTTCGGTGTATGGCGGTTGTCGTGCCGTTTGTAAAATGGTTGTCTCTAAACATGAAGGTGTTTTACTTCAATTTTGGTGTCGTATGTAGGTCAGTCTCTCTCACGTTCTTCCACCCTTTATGATGTTATTTACCATGTAATTTAACCGGTTACTGAAGAAGTCATCCGTTTAATCACTAGCTCTTCTGAGCATTGGTCACTTGACGTGCCATATTGCGCACTCACTATGTTTATCTCTAACGATTACTGATTCTTAAATCCTGGGTGTTGGATATGAGGTCTGTCTCTGCAGCCTTCCTTATTACTTAAGTGTATCTGGTATGTTCTAAGGTAATTTCAAGGTTTACAGTTTCCATTCTCTAACAAACGTATTATTCTCTAATAAGTGAAAGCCCTTTTTGAGGGGTTTATTCCCACTCTTGGCCTCACAACAAGGAGAGGTATCCCCACCCTAAAAGGCATGGTTCGTTCTCCGCCCCTGTGAATGTACTATCTCATTATTCTCATTGGTGCTTTTCCTGGCACTATTTTCCACCATCTAAGTTATAGGTTTGGTAACCGTTCATATCTATGAATTGTAGTTCCTTCGTGGCTTAAATAAGCTCTCTTACAACTTACTGCGCCTCGGGCTCTGATGTGGTTAACATCCTTGGCTCATAGGCTCTTAGTGCTTAATGTCTCAGTCCATTACTTGTACTCTTTTTCATCTATAGGTCATCCTTATAGGTTTTTGTTTCTTTGAACATTATCCACCATTAGGTTACATATTGAATGTAGTATCGGGTTTCATGGTAAGTTGCTGCATCCTGCTTCCAGCTATGGAAGTTTATTCAGGTGATCTGAGGTTACTTAGTGTCTTTGACAATACTGTCGTTTTACTAGACTTATGTCTTTTAGCAAATAAGGCTAGTTCGTATTAGGCGTTTGCATTACGGTGTCCAAGTCGGATATCATCCTGACTTCCTATGCTTCCATCTCAACGCTTCGTTCAACTTCCGTTGACTACGCCACTCGTTGATGATTGTTCACACTTGGGTGTTAATGAATTAGGCAAACAGTATTAGCTGTCATTCATCAGTTTGTTCGGCTCGACTATGCCCGCTCTGTGGGGGTAGTCCTCTGAGCTTTCCTCTGTGGGAATCGTATGTCCTTAACCCTTGGTAGGTTATAACTTAAGTTTACACCCTCTATCCTTGTTTCCGGGTTTACTAACATATTCATCGAAGATTGTTGTTATCGGTAGGCTTAACGGTCATCTCGGGAGTTTTATCCCGCTCTTCTTGGAAGACATTATGTCAACTGTCTCAATGGTATCTTATAATACATTCCTTGTATGTTATTGCTTACATATTGTTTTGCTCGGATCACTGAGCGATCTCTTAGGTTTTCCTCTTGGAGTTCGGGATTGGTGTTCTTACCGTACCGTCGGTTGTTATTGTAGTAGGTTATACCGTTGCTAATATTTATATTGTTTAGTATTTTGTCCAAGTTCAGCTCCTTGCTGACTGGTGTATCCACTCATCTCATCATGGTCAGGCCGTCAGGCCCTTCCAAGGTCTCATTCTCCCGTTCTTATAGATTTACAATCCGGTATTAGTGTGTATTACAATTGTAGCGTTCGGTTATCTCGCCATGATGGCTTTCCGTGTAGCTTAACCGTGGTAGCACTTGCTATGGCAAGTGCGCCATGCAAGATGAGCTTCCGGTACCGTGTGCGTCGGTAGTGGTACTTCCACCTAGTTTCCATATCTTTGGTAGTCCTCGGGACTCCTTCGACGTTCTCTTATTTAGGATAACTAGCCATCCGGCAGTTTCCTGGTTGTTTTGACAGTACTGTCATTTATCAGGGCGTTCCTCTTTCTGAGGGAACCCCTTATTATTTTCTTATGTCTTAATCCTCGCTACCGTTCCCACACATTTTGTCTTGGTTACTAAGTAATGATTCTCCTTTAGGCACTACATCGTAGTCCTATTCCGGTATACAGTTTGTATGTGTTTTCATCTTCGTCTGCGCTATGTCAGCCAAGTGTGTACCTTCCTCATTGTATGGGGATTGGAGTCCCCGTTTTTTAACTAGACATTTAGGTTGTCTTAACCCTCAAGATTATATTATCCCACTGCTATGCTCATTCGGACCACTGTCCGGTACTCATGTCACTTATCTTTTCTTAACCATTGGTATTGCGGTTGTAACTCGACTGCGTAGCATATCGACCCATGTTCCGGTAATTACCGTTCTCTTATTGATAGAATTCCATTGGTGGCGCCTGTTTCTCTTTTGCGCTCCAATTAAAACGTTCAAGTTCTCATAAACTGTCGTATGACAAGATATTTTTCGTATTCCTTACTGCTAACTAACTACCAGATCGGGTTTCCCGAGTAAGAGAAGGCTTTCTTCTCTCTGGCGTTTGTTCCCCGTACTTCAAGCAAGGGATGTGGAGGGCGGGTTTAGGTACTATAGATATCCGGTAAACACCGGGAAGTCCCAACTAACGCACCTCTCACTCTATCTCTCAACCCTTAACCCATAACTCAACCTCAACCTCAGTATTCTCCTATGTTCGGTAATTCTTGCTTTCAGAGCGTAACTACGCTCTGATACCACTTTTTGTAACACCCCATCTCAATCCAATCGTGGTTATCACAAACTTATCACCATATATACAAACTCTGCAGCGGATTCTAATACATTCCAGGACCTTGCCACGGTCTGACTACAGAATATACCGAACATTAGTACATACAAATCTTAACCAAAAATATATCCTTCTTATAATTCCCTCACATCCTATACATCTTACTAACTCAAATTGCCATACGAGTGTACATGCACAACTCGTTGGCCACACTTAACCCGTAACGCTTGTACCACATCTTACTCTCGTGACGGCCGCCTCCTGACGTTCACCTGTGTAGTAAAAACAGCCCCCAAAGGGGGTCAGCACGAATGCTGGTACGATCCTCTCGTGGCCCCCAAGCTAACGTGGCTACGACGACTAATTGTCGATAGCATGGAGGTTGATTAGATGCACAACATAATAGAAAGTGCAATAAACAACAAACCAATTATGAACAATCAAAGTTCAAACACCATGAACGACTTAAATGCGTTCCCTTAATTAGAGGGTTAATTATTTAACACCTTAGGTTGTGTTTCCTCTTAATCTTAGTCAATCCTTATCTTACCTCAATCTTAGTCTTATCTTAGTCTTAGAAAACAACCATCCTTTAAAAAAGGAATGGATGTAGCTCATCTCAGTCTTATAATACAAACCATCATTCAAATAGGAATGGTTGCATCTTATCTCAACCTTATCTTATATATGCCAACCGTTCTCTCATTGGGAACTGGTTAACCCTTAGTTCGTTGTTTATTTTCGTAGGGCTTGGTTATCCCTAGCCAGCAGCAGGACACTTACCGGCACTAAACAACATTCTTAAATTGTTGGGGATGTAGGCTAGATCCCCCCACGCCATCTTAGTATGCCTCTCTCCTAGAACAAGTAGTCCGAGGAGGCCGAGTCTATATGTCAACTCTAGGCGACGAGCCCGAAGACAAGTCATATTTGGAAGTCGGTATCTGGTAAGGATACCGACCTCCCCCAATAGACATGTACCGGTACCATTCCGGGTTCCTCACTCCCCCCAAAGTTAAAGTTAGTAGTAGTCTCAATGAGACGTTTGTTTGTTTAACCTCTTTCGGTTATTAACAAACTAATATTAGGGTGTGTTCCTTAGTCTCACACAATTCCTTACTAAACGTTAGTTAGTAGGTTCTCACGGTAAGTTGTGTCAGTTTTCAAACATCACACAACAATACAATAAACATAATGTTCCGGTTGCATGCTTTATCTTGTTTAGTGAGCACACAAAAAACAAATAGCACACAAGCCGAGGGACACCTCGTTAGCAAGCAGGTCACAAGAAGAACTGTACCATTCACCGTTGGTCGTTTGGTTGCTTACTCTCCTCCGGAGTCCAAACTCTCAAGTCCTAAAACATTGATTCAGTTTTAAGTTGTTAATCACTTAACTTGTTTCAACTTAATTAACTTACTCAACCCATAATGTTTCCCCACCTAAGACCTCTTAAGTTTTACAACATAACCTTAAACTTTTAAATTTATACTTAACTTAATCCCTTAGGTGTTTATACCTCTAATCTTCAATGCCCTCTTAATGGGGTACCATTGATACCACTAAACTTCCTTAGGGTTATTTTTTTTTTCTTTAGGGTCGACCGACCTTACCGACCGACCTTACCCAAGGTCGGTCCATTCCAGAACATATCACCGTTTGAAAATTTTACCCCGACCGACATTGCAAGTCCGGTCCCCAAGGTCGGTCCATTCCCGAGAGTTTTCCCCGTTGAAAATTTAAGCCCGACCGACCTTGCAAGTCCGGTCCCCAAGGTCGGTCCATTCCAGAACGCTCTTCTGCTAGTGTATTTTGAGCCCGACCGACCTTTCCAAGGTCGGTCCTAAGGTAGGTCGGCTCCAAAAACTTATTTCTAAGTGTAAAGTTCAGCCCAAACTTCACCACAAGTTCCCCCATGTGTCCTAATACCATTTAGGCACTTAAACTCACCTTTAGACATCCACTAAAACCTCCTTAGCTACTTTCTCAATTCTTACTAGGAATTCGTAACACTAGTTTACACCTCTTAAGGCCTTTACAAGTCACCAAACAAGGCCTATACATCATCTAAAACCATTACCATTCAAACCCCCATCATTAGAAGCCAAAACAAATTTTTTTTCTCTTTCTCTGCACTGGAGGGGCGGTCCCAACCAGAAGCTAATTTCCTGCACAATTTGCCTGGACCTCCCCACAGGGGCGGTCCCTAGGGGCGGTTCACAGCAGAACCTATTTTCCAAAGTGCTTTTCTCCTCATTTTGAACTCCCAAATTCACCCCAATCTTTTCCCACTCATTCCACAATCTTTCCACATGTTTCCTACATGTTTAAACACCTTAAAACATGCACTAAACCTTCCTCAAAAATCACCAAACTTGACACTCAATTTCTTACAAAATTCTTACACTTAACACTTGATTCCTTACACTTCCCTCTTGTGACTTTGCCTAAGACCTCAACTAATCATTATGTTTCTTCACCACCATCTTAAATACTCCTCAAGCATCATTTTTCACACCCATTTGCTTTACTCAAACTTCTCAAAGCCATATATAATCTAGCACATGCTTACATCCTTATAAGTCATTATACCTTATTTTTTCCTTCAAACTTTGTACAAGTTTCCTAGCTTCCTTAACCCTGGTTTTGGTGCATAAAACTCACCATTATAACCCCTAGTCCCTCTTATACATTCCTAGGTCTTCCTAGTACTCAAGAACTCCATGGTTTATCCATTTTCACCAAATCAACCCTTAGTGATCACTAGAACATCCTTAGTCATAAAATCTCCTTAGAACACCTTAAACAATTAGTTTCCTACTCAAATTTTGCCATAGTTTCTCTAGTATATTATCATGCCCAAATGCATTGTTTTCCTCATTCAACCATCTCACACACATCAAGTCCTTTCTCATCATATTTTCTCACCCAAATCATCATTCTCATAATAAACTCAATATGGTGCAATAATCTTAAATTGCATAGCACTAAGGCTCTTAAATGACATGGATCTTAGGCCTTAAAATGACATGGCTCTTAGGCCCTTAAATGACATGAATTTAAACACTGAATTTCCCACATATAAAAGCTTTCAACCTGTAAATACACCCATCAATCTCATAGTAGTTATAATGCTCTTAAAACCATATTAAACTTATCTTACTAACTCATTCCCATTGGCTCCTTAGTCACAAGTTCACAAGCTTGTTTAAGTTCTGTTTCTTAGTTATATATCCCATTACACAATGTAAGCTCTAAGCCACATTAGTACCCACCTAAAACTCATCCCTTAAAACTTAAACCACCATTAGGTAAGCATTTTACCTTGTTTTCTCAAGCTTATCTTAACTTCCTCTTAGACCTTCTTCTTGAATGAATCTCGGCCACCCATTAAATTTCCTTTGCCAATGTTCTAATCAATATTCAATGACTCTCATGAGTGCTAAACAATACACTAACCTTAAGGAGTAAACCCTAGGTTAAAAATGTAATCTAAGGTATTGAAATGAATGTTTTACCTTGGAGTCTTAAGATAGGCTTGGATATGGATCAAGAAGGACCTCCTCTAGCCCTTGGAGAATAGAATCAAGCTATAACAATGGATAAAACAAGGCTCCATGGAAGGTAATTTTCGGTCATGAAGGAAAAGTGTTGGAAACTTTGTTTTTCTTACATTTTCCTTACCTAGAATGAATGGAGAAGATAATGAACACCTCAAGCTAGCTTTTCCTCCTCCAATGGTGATTTCCCATGACTCCAAAATGAAGCTTTTCAAATTTTGAAAAGATAGGAAGCAAGGTCTTGGTCTAACTAAGAGAAATCTATGCTTAGTTTTTGATTTGGAGCTAAAATGAGCAAGTTATGGACATTTGAAGATGAGGCAACCATGGAGGCTGCTTGGGACGGTTTGGAACAGAGGAAAAGAAGAAGAGAACCGTGGAAGAAGAGAGTGAATGAAGAGGAGGAGAGAAGGTAAGCTAAAGGTAAGGTATTTTACTTTTAAACGCAAATAGTACTATTCTCTCTTTTACTCTTCTTTTCCTTTATTTGCTTAGTCATGTGGTGACTCCCCACATCAAAACCGGCCACCCCCTTAATAAACAAGATATTTATGGTCTTGGTTGACTAACCAATTGACTTATGTTGACTAAAACTTAAACTAGTCACTATTTGGCACTATTCACTAATTAGTGCACATATTCGTGAAATTTTTGGTTTCCCATTGATTTAGGCTTCCTAATGTGATACTAATTAGTACACATGTTGATTAAGGTGTAATCATGGGCATTTAGCCACTCAAAACTCATTTCTAAGACAATTTCTCAAAAAGGTGCTTTAAGGGGTCTTAAAGCACATTTTGTGTTTAAGCTTGTTTTTGAGCTTAATTTTCTTTGGTAATTGATTTAAAATGTCCATTAGCATATTACTAAAGTCTTATAATGGTATTTGGGTGCTAATCAAAGTCACTCCAAGCTTAGAGCACGTTTTTGCCCAAATTGCCCTTAAGGCATTTTCTTGTGTTTTCCTTGGTTTAAATTGTCTACCAATCTCTCTAAGGCATATTTTAGCCTTACTACATCATATATTGATGTTTACTTAGAATACTTAGGTTTGGGATATTTCATCAACCAAGACCATAAATATCTCCATTATAAGAGGGGGCCGGTTTTTAATGTGGGTAGTCACCACATGACTAAGCAACTAAAGGAAAAGAAGAAGAAAAGAGAGAATAGTACTATTTGCTTAAAAAGACAAAAATCTTTACTTTAGCTTACCTCTCTCCTCTCTTCTTCATTTCTCTTCTTATCCCACGGTTTTCTTCACCTTTTCATCCTCTCAAACCGTTCCAAGCAGCTCCATTCTTGCTCCATCTTCAAATGTCCATAACTTGCTCATTTTAGCTCCAAATCAAAAACTAAACACATATATCTCTTAGTTAGCTCAAGATCTAGCTTTCTATCTTTACAAAGTTGGAAAAGCTTAATTTTGGAGCCATGGGAAATCTCCATTGAAGGGGGAAAATAAGCTTGGAGGGTGCAATAGCTTCTCCATTCTCTTAAGGTAAAGAATATGTAAGAAAAACTAGGTTTCCACCATTCTTCTCCATTACCGAAAATTTATACTCATGGGTTCATTTTTATGCCACCTTTTTCTAGCTTTTTTTCTATTCTCCAGGGCTAGAGGAGGTCCTTCTTGATTCATATCCAAGCCTACTTAAGACTTCAAGTTAAAATATTCATTTAAGACCTTAAAACACAATTTTAACCTAAGATTGGATTCCATGAGTTTAGGCATGATGCTTAGTACTCATTAGATTATTTGAATGTGGATTAGAACATTGGCAAGAGGATTAAAGCCCTTGGCCGAGATTCATTCAAGAAAATCCCTAAGGAGGAAGTTAAGAGGAGCTTGAGAAACAAGGTAAATTGCTTACCTAATGGTGGTTTAAGGTTTTAAGGGATGAGATTTAGATAAGTACTAATGTGGCTTAAAGCTTACATTATGTAATGGGTTTATAACCTAAGAAAAAGAACTTAAACAAGCTTATGAACTTGTGACTAAGGAGCCAATGGGAATGAGTTAATAAGATAAGTTTAAGATGGATTTTAAGAGCATTATAACTACTATGAGATTGATGGGGTGTATTTGCAGGTTGAAAGATTTTATATGTGGGAAATCTAGTGTTTAAATTCATGTCATTTAAGGGCCTAAGAGCCATGTCATTTAAGGGCCTAAGAGCCATGTCATTTAAGAGCCTTAGTGCTATGCAATTTAAGATTATTGCACTATATTGAGTTAGTATGAATGAGTTGATTTGGATGAGAAAATATGATGAGAAAGGACTTGATGTATGTGAGATGGTTGAATGAGGAAAACAATGCATTTGGGCATGATAATATATTAGAGAAACTATGGCGAAATTTGAGTAGGAAACTAAGTGTTTAAGGTGTTCTAAGGAGATTTTATGACTAAGGATGTTCTAGTGATAACTAAGGGTTGTTTTGTGAAAATGGATAAACCATGGAGTTCTTGAGTACTAGGAAGACCTAGGAATGTATAAGAGGGACAAGGGGTTATAATGGTGAGTTTTATGCACCAAAACCATGGTTAAAGAAGCTAGGAAACTTGTACAAAGTTTGAAGGAAAAAAAAAGGTATAAGGACTTATAAGGATGTAAGCATGTGCTAGATTATATATGGCTTTGAGAAGTTTGAGTAAAGCAAATGGGTGTGCAAAATGATGCTTGAGGAGTAGTTAAGATGGTGGTGAAGAAACATAATGATTAGTTTAGGTCTTAGGCAAAGTCACTAGAGGGAAGTGTAAGGAAGCAAGTGTTAAGTGTAAGAATTTTTGTAGAAATTAAGTGTCAAGTTTGGTGATTTTTGAGGTAGGTTTAGTGCACGTTTTAAGGTGTTTAAACATGTAGGAAACATGTGGAAAGATTGTGGAATGAGTGGGAAAAGATTGGGGTGAATTTGGAGTTCAAAATGAGGAGAAAAGCACTTTGGAAAATAGGTTCTGCTGTGGACCGCCCCTAGGGACCGCCCCTGTGGGGAGGTGCAGGCAAATCGTGCAGGAAATTAGCTTCTGGTTGGGACCGCCCCTGGGGACCGGCCCAGAGGGGCGGTCCAGTGCAGAGAAAGAGAAAAAAATTTGTTTTGGCTTCTAATGATGGGGGTTTGAATGGTAATGGTTTTAGATGATGTATAGGCCTTGTTTGGTGACTTGTAAAGGCCTTAAGAGGTGTAAACAAGTGTTACGAATTCCTAGTAAGAATTTGAGAAAGTAGCTAAGAAGGTTTTAGTGGATGTTTAAAGGTGAGTTTAAGTGTGCCTAAATGGTATTAGGACACATGGGGGAACTTGTGGAGAAGTTTTGAGTCAAATGGGAATCTAAAAACAAAGGTCTGGAGCAGACCGACCTTGGGGACCGGACCTGCAAGGTCGGTCGAGCCCAGTTTACACTACCGGAAAGAGTCTCTGGAATGGACCGACCTTGGGGACCGGACTTACAAGGTCGGTCATGTCTAAAATTTTGTACGGGGGAAAACTCTCGGGAATGGACCGACCTTGGGGACCGGACTTGCAAGGTCGGTCGGGGTAAAATTTTCAATCGGTGATATGTTCTGGAATGGACCGACCTTGGGTAAGGTCGGTCGGTAAGGTCGGTCGGCCCTAAAGAAAAAAAAAACCTAAGGAAGTTTAGTGGTATTAATGGTACGCCATTAAGAGGGCATTGATGATTAGAGGTATAAAGACCTAAGGGATTAAGTTGAGTATAAACTTAAAAGTTTATGGTTAAGTTGTAAGAATAAGTTGTAAAACTTATGAGGTGTTAGGTGGGGAATCATTATGGGTTAAGTAAGTTAAATAAGTTTAGTTAAGTTAAGTGATTAACAACCTAAACTGATTGAATGTTTTAGGGCTTGAGTATTTGGACTCCGGAAGAGAGTAAGCAACCGAACGACCCACGGTGAACGGTACAGTTCTTCTTGTGACCTGCTTGCTAACGAGGTGTCCCTCGGCTTGTGTGCTATTTGTTTTTGTGTGCTCACTAAACAAGATAAAGCATGCAACCAGAACATTATGTTTATTGTATTGTTGTGTGATGTTTGAAAACTAACACAACTTACAGTGAGAACTTACTAACCAACGTTTAGTAAGGAATTGAGTGAGACTAAGGAACACTCCTTAATATTAGTTTGTTAATAACCGAAAGAGGTTTAATCAACAAACATTGTCTTGAGACTTCTACTAACTGGAACTTAAGGGGGGAGTGAGGAACCCGGGACTGACTCCGGTCATGCATGCTAAGGAATAAGGGGTCGGTATCTAAACCAGATCCGACTTCCGCTTATGGACTTGTCTTTGGACTTATTGCCTAGGGTCGGTTGCCGGCTCAGCTACATTGGACATACAGTCCAAGGTAGGAGGCATTAAGATGGTGCGGTAGGATCACCTAAATCCTAAATTATAAGATAAGTTGTTTATTCAACCAATGGAGTTAATAGCTCATTGGCTAGGGTTGCTTTTACCCGACAAAAATAAACATTGAGGTAAGATACAACCATTTTATTTTAAAGAGTGGTTTGTATTCTATGATTAAGATAAGGTTTAAGATAAGTTGCAACCATTCCTTTTTAAAGGATGGTTTGTATTTTAAGACTAAGATAAGCTACATCCATTCCTTTTTAAAGGATGGTTGTTTCTAAGACTAAGATAAGACTAAGATAAGACTAAGATTGAGGTAAGATAAGGATGGACTAAGATTAAGAGGAAACATAACTTAAGGAGTTAAATAATTAACTCTCTAATTAAGGGAACGCATTTAAGTTGTTCATTATGTTTGAACTTTGATTGTTCATATTTGGATTGTTGTTTACTGCAGTTTCTATTATGTTGTGCATCTAATCAACCTCCATGCTATCGACAAGTAGTCGTAGTAGCCACGTTAGTTTGGGGGCCATGAGAGGATCGTACCAGCATTCGTGCTGACCCCTTTGGGGGCTGTTTTTACTACACAGGTGAACGTCAGGAGGCGGCCGTCGCGAGAGTAAGAAGGGGTACAAGCATTATGGGTTAAGTGTGGCCTACGAGTTGTGCATGTACACTCGTATGGCTATTTGAGTTAGTAAGATGTATAGGATGTGAGGGGATTGTAAGAAGGATATGTATTTGGTTAAGATTGGTAAGTACTAATGTTCGGTATATTCTGTCAGTCAGACCGTGGCAAGGTCCTGGAGTGTATTGAATTCCGCTGTGACATGTATATATGTTGTTAAGTTGCGAGAACACATTTGGATTGAGATGGAGTGTTACACTCCCACTTACCAAGTCATCTAAAAGCACTCAATTCTACACAAATTTTCCCTTAACCTCCCCATAAACCTAACACATTCCAATCCATCAATTCTCCCAATTTACATTCCTAATCTAGCCACACCCATAAAGGTCTTACCAGCACATGAAATTTCCTCAAAATTCACTAAACAACAATTTAGCTCACAAACTTCAAACACATGGCTCCAAGGCCCTCAATTCACAATTAAATTCACAAATCTACCAATTTTCAACCAAGCACACTATCACACATATTTTGGGTTTATTATTTAATTTAACCCATCCCTAATTCTAAAACAATTAAAACAAGCTTCAAGGTAGATTTGTTACCTTAATTTCCCATGAGTTCCCCTTTCAAGTCTTCTCCTCTCCTCTTCCTCAATTTCGGTCAAATGGGCAATGGAGTTGCCAAACCCCAATCCCAACATTCAAGAGACATAAAAGCAAAATAATTAAACTTCTAACCTTTAGAAAAATTCTAATTCAATAAAAGGGGTTAGAACATAAGAGCAAGGTTTTTACCTTTGGAGCTTTAGGAGGGTTTTTAACCCTTGAATCAAGAAGGTACTTCCACCACCATGGAAAGGTTGAAACAATGCTCAATCATGGCAGGAAAAACAAGGTATTAAAAGAAGCCAAAATCGGTCAAGGCAAGAAAATGGGGAAAATGAGTTTTTCTCTTGAAACGTTTTACCTTGTTTGAAAGAGGAGACTCCAAGCTTCAATTTGATGTCATTTTCTCTTCAAATGGGGAAAACCCATGGAGATGAAGTTAATCCTTTTGGAATTTAAAAAGAGAGAATGATAGAGCTAGTTGAGGGGATGAAGAATATGTGATTATTTTTGTGTTTTGAGCCTTAATAAGGCTTGGGCAAGGCAAAGAAGGCTTGAGTAGCCATGGGAGGAGGAGGCTGTCGCAAGGAAGAAGAAGGGGGGAGGAGAAATCGTCTGGGAGGAACAAAGAGAGCAAAGAGAGAAGGAAAAGAAAATAACGGAGGAGAGAGGGAAAAGGTGTATTTGTTACTTTTTGCTTTTTGCTCTTTCCTTTTTAGTAACTAGCTAGTTATGTGAGAGGGCTGTTTTCCCTTATAAAAACCGGCCCCATACAGTATATAAGCGGGGAGTGTTTTTCGTTTTCTACAGAAAACGCTTGTTAATTTACCTGGTTTTAGCACTATTCACTAACCAGCCCCGTTTTCTGGATTTTTCTCGTTTCTTTAATTTTAATAGTTCTTAAGCTTCCATTAATGTTTAATTATAGTTATTTGGTGAACTATAATTTTTACGGGTTCGTTTGACCACTCAAAGTCACGTTTTCAGGTTTTCTCGAAAAACGTGCGCTAAAGATTTAGGCATTATTAAGCCTTGTAAATTCATCTAAGACCCTTGTCGAGGTCGTATCCCTCCTACGGTCCATAACGCTCAACTTAGCGTTTTTCACGTTTTAGGCGTTTTTCTCTTTTCTTTTGGATTTATTTCCTTTACCAAGATTCTTTAGGCACTAATAGGCCCTCAAATATTATATTAGAGTAATTTAATCACCCTAATTAAGTTCGGGGTGTTTCACCTCAGCTAAAACGGCTAAAGAGATTTGTAAAACTCTTGAGGTCACATATGAAGGGAATGATGAGATCAAAAGGACCCGCATTGAGCTGTTGTTGACCCATTGGGAACTATTCAAAAAGGAAGAAAATGAGAGTATCTCTGAAATGCACACAAGGTTCGCCAGGCTCATCAATGAAATGTTGGTACTTGGAAGAACCATCCCAAATGAGGATCAAATTCGGAAGTTCCTCAGATCTCTTCCTACCTCCTTCGATAGCAAAGTCAATGCCATGTAAGAGGTACATGATCTCTCCAAGATGTCTTTGGCAGACATTGTAGGATCTCTAATGGCTTTTGAGTTAAAACTACAACAAAGAAACTTAGAAAGCTCACCAAGAGAAAAAGGAACAGGCATAGCTCTTCAAGTAGCTGAAAATGAAAGATCGGAGTCAGGAGACGACAATGATGAAATGGTCCTCTATGCTAAGAGGTACTTTCAGAAGTTCATAAGAAATAAAATAAGGAAAGAGAAGGAGCCCAAGGAGTCGGATGATTAGAAGAAAAACAATGACAAATGTTTTGGGTGTTCAAGATGAGGACACCACATCAAAGACCGTTCCCACGGACCCCGAGAAGACAACGACAGGGTCAAGAAGCCTGTCCGACGATCATTCAACAAAGGGCCAAGAAACAAAGCCTTCATTGCTACATGGGGAGACTCTGAACTAAGTGGCGACAACCAAACCTCATATAGTGATATCTCAGAGGATGAGAAGGCTCATCTACGCCTTGAGGAAGTTTGCCTTATGGCGCAAGACAATGACACGTCAGAATCAGATGAAGAAGGTCAAAACAAGGTAAACTACTCTAGACTCAAGCAGAGAATTCTAAAAGCTGAACTTCTAGGACGTAGAAAGTTCTCTCTCATACTATTGGTCAACTAAAGGCATTTCTAAATGAAAACAAGGAACTCTTGGAGGAAAATGAAGAATTAAAGAAAATTCAGGCAAAGACAAGCTAGATAACCTCATGAGAGCACTCATAAAATTGTAATTGACTATAGTGAAATTCTCTCCGCTCATGAAAAGTTGAAACAAGGAAAACAACCTGAAATTGATGAAGGTTGTTGCGGTTAACGCAAAAGAAAAGGAACTAGCTAAAGTCAAAGAAAAACATGCTAAGCTAGAAGTTGTTCCTAAGACACCCGTGAAGAGAACCAAACGACAGGTTAGATACCAGTCAGAGACCAGTCGTAGAGGTATCTGCCATCTATGTAGACAACCTGGTCATCACAAAGCCAAATGCTATAGAGCACGATTCATGGGGCACTGGGAACTCAAAGGTATAGGACTAAAATGGGTAGTCAAAAATGATTCTAGAACAACGGTCGTTTATGGAGCTGGGTCCAACCCTTCTGTGGACCCTAACCCCACACCACTAACATGTTAATTGCAGGATCGAGTGGGGATGAACCCCTGCTGGTACATCGACAGCGGGTGCTTTAAACACATGATTAGAGACAAAATGAAGTTCTTCTCACTCGAGTCAGGAAGCCAAGGAACAAGTTCCTTTGGCGACAATAAGAAAGGAAAAATCATCGGTGTAGGTAAGGTTGGTTTTTACGTCAGATTTTGTCATAGATAATGTCAATTTAGTTAGCGGTTTAAAAATTAATTTTATTAGTGTATCGCAAATCTCTGATAGAGGCAACTCAGTTCATTTCTATTCTACACATTGTAGCATAGTAAATCAGAAAAATGGTAAGGAGTTGTTAAAGGAAAAAGATGAAAAAATGTGTATGTAACTAGTCTAGAGGATATGGACAGTTCAAATCTTCCACATGCTAGACTACTTCAATAGATGACTCTACACTGTGGCACCAAAAGACTAGGGGCATGTTAGCATTTCCTTGTAAAAGAAACTTGTCATGAAACAGTTGGTAAGATGTCTCCTTGAGATTAAGAAATTCTGAGACAATCTTTGTGATTCATGTGTTAGAAGCAACAAACTAAGACTCCTTTCAAATCATAGAACCCAGTTAGTACATCCAAGCCATTTGAATTACTTCACACGGACTTATATGGACCTATGAAAATAAAAGGTTTGGAGGAATTGGAAATTGGGTTTGTGTTGTGATTGTTGATGATACTCACCATTTGTTTGGACCACTTTATTGCTTCCAAAGATGAATCTTTGAGAAATTTTAAGTCTTTGTAGGAAAGTCCAAGTACAACTCAACCACACAAACAAGGCTCTTTGGTCTAATCATGGGTTAGAATTCGAGGAATCAACAATTCATCAATTATGTAAACAACATGGAATCAATCACACGTATTCGCATCAAGAACATACACAACAGAATGGGGGGTGAGCGTAAGAACAGAACACTACACGACGAGGCCAGGGTCATGCCATTGGGGAGTAGTCTTCCTCAGGTCTTCTGGGCAGAAGCAGTGGTAACTGCATGCTACATCATAAAT
Organism: Limonium bicolor; assembly: GCA_023374045.1. NCBI lineage: Eukaryota > Viridiplantae > Streptophyta > Magnoliopsida > Caryophyllales > Plumbaginaceae > Limonium > Limonium bicolor. The sequence goes on from CM041782.1 coordinate 223,894,518, forward strand.
AGAACGCTCATACGACCTATCCTCAAAAAATTCCCTATGAGCTAATCAAGGGAAGAAAACCAAACATAAGTCACTTAGGGACTTTGGCTGTAAATACTATGTCCCACACAATGAAAAGAACCCTCTAGGAAAATTCGATGCCGAAGTGACGTGGCTCTTCCTGGGTACTCTGAAAGGAGCGGGGCATACAAAGTTTCAAACAAAAGGACACTAAAGATGGAAGTAAGTGTACATGGTGGTCTTTAATGAGGTTGATGCTCACAAAGTTAAGAAATCCGAGGAAGATGAAGGACTTGGATCAATCTAGCTGATCAGGATCACACAGACCCTCCCAAAGATGATCACCAACAGAAGAAAAACTGTCTGACAGTTCAGCGATAGGTCAATAACAGGTGTAAAGGAAATAATGATGTCGAAGATCCTTAGACCATAACCATCATCATCGCGTGCCTTGTACAAAGATAATCCATTGGAGAACATCCTATCATATATCTCCAAGGGAATTCAAACCAGAGTGCAAACTCGTGATCTCTTAGCCTCAAGGACTGTCTCATCCATCGAAGCCAAGAACATTAAGAAAACTCTTTAAGACTCTAAATGGATCACGACAATGCAAGAAGAGTGTTAAATCAGTTTGAAAGATGCAGAGTTTGGCATCTTGTGTCTCGACCTACCCATCAAGGAGTACTTGGCACAAAATGGGTCTTCAGAAACAAACAAGATGAAGAGAGGAGAAGTGGTTAGGAACAAGGCTCGTCTAGAAGCTCAAGGATATCGTCAACAAGAAAGGATAGACTTCCAAGAAACCTTCGCCCAGTAGAAAGGATGGAGTCCATCAGATTACTAATTGCATTTGCTGCACACAAGGAATTAAACTCTTCCAACTTGACATCAAGAGTGCCTTTCACAATGGGTATGTCAAAGGAAGTGTATGTTGAACAACCTCCAGGTTTGAGACACGAGAAGGGAAGGAAAGACATGGTACTTAGGTTGACACAAGCTCTTTATGGGCTCCAAATAAACCCCAAGGTCATGGTATGACCACCTATCCTCCCATATATTGGAAAACCACTTCAAAAAAGTTAAAGTAGACAAAACTCGGTTTATTTTCAAACAACTAAAGAGATTTCCTAATGTGCAAGTATATGTCGATGATATAATTTTGGAGCTTCTGATGAAAAGTATTGCAAAGGTTTGAAGCATTGATGAATAAAGAATTTGAGATGAGTATCTAGGAGAACAGAAGTTCTCTTAGGACTTCAAGTCAAGCAGGACATGAAGGGATCATCATATCCCATCCAAAGTACGTAAAAAGATTTACTGAAGAGATTTGGAATGGAAGGCTGCAAACCGTTTGACACACCAATGGCGTTGGCACAAAGATGAGCATCACGATTGGTGCCCAACCGGTCTACCCGCATTTGTACAGTGGATGATAGGTTCTCTACTATATCTAACTACTAGTAGACCTTATATTATGTATAGTGTGTGCTTATGTGCAGGTTTCAAGCAGATCCTAGGGAGAGTCATCTCACAACTGTGAAACGAATCCTACGTTATCTCAAAGGGTCATGAATCTTGGTTTATTTTGTCCAGATTCAAAAATTGTTACATTGTAGGATTTTCAGAAACAGACTATAGAGGATCGATCACTGATTGAAAAAACCACGTCAGGGACAGCATTCTTGTTAGATCATGTTTGATTGCATGGGGATCCAAAACAAACCAAGTGTAGCCATCTCTATTGCAAAATCAGAAATCATAGCTGCAGCAAGTTGTTGTGCCCAACTCTTATGGATCAAACACAAATCGGTGACTAGGTGTGTTACAACAGGTTCATTACATGTTATGTGTGATAATACAAGTGCTATTTCTATTTCCAAAAATCCAGTATATCATTCTCGTACCAAGCATATTGACATTAGACATCATTTTCTTAGAGATTGTTATGAAAAGGAATTAGTTGGTTTAATGTATATTTCTACTGAGACCAACTAGCTCACATTTTTACTAAGCCATTAAGTGGAGAAAGATTCAAACAAGCTTTCATGATCTTGGTATGATATTCATTGATCACAATTAAATCATTTTTCCATTCCCACGATCGTTCACTGACACGTGAGAACCCCTATAATGTTATCGTTCAGTAGTCAACGATCAGTTTAATGCATAGAAGTTACGACAAATGACTACTTGAAACAGATATGTCACTTTCCACAACAAGTGAGGTTAGTTTAGAGAGGTCCCACGGATAGAAACGGGAAAATTTCTCAACGGATCGCTGACAACCATCACAACCGCTGCCCGTTATGAATAGTACCGTTAGGACATGTCAGCGAGCGGATGAGGAGCGGTCGCCGACGTTACTTGATATCTATAAAAGGGTGACGGGGGAGTTTTGCTCTGTCACACTATTGCCCTCACTCTCTCTAATATTCTAAGTACTCAAAGCATTTTCTTCTCTCTTACAAACAATTTCACGAGATTAGGGCAAAGAACCCCGCCTCACAGCCACTCTAAGGATTCTCTAGCAAAAAGTTGATAAATTCAAACAAATCCTCGATCAAAGTGGCACCAAAATCTGGTTTTTGATCAAGAAGAAATCAGTCCTCATGGAAGCTTCGTCAGTACAAGTGGCCGACATGCGGCCAACAGCACCACATAGAAATTCGCCGCCCCCTCGCCTGTCCAAAGAAGTAGAAGATCAACTTGTGCCCAAGGTAACATATGAAGCCGAGTTGCAATATGAGGAGGTAATCTCTATAAAGCTTCCATCTACCTAAACTTCACTATCTCATTCAAACAGAAATACTTAAACCTAAAATACTACCAACTCCCACTTCTACCGAAAATCTAAATATGTCTTCTCCTGCTAAAATCGGCACCAAAACATTCCAAAGCCGAAAATCCCAAAGTTCCCCAAAAAAAAAGCTTCCACTACTAGACGAGTCGTATGACTCGTGAAACTCGTGCCTTCAAATGAGCCAAAGCATAGGAAGAGAACTCCACAAAGAGCCCAATCAATGCTGAAAGAGCAACTCGCAAGTTGCAATTCACCGACGATGAGGAACCAACTCCCTCAGCGGTCGTCAAAGCTGTGTTCGATAGAAAAAGAAGAGGAAGTGCAAAGTGATGAAAAATCACAACAAGAAGCTAAAATAGAAGAAAAGGGTCAGGAAAAGGATGTGACGGATCCTGACTCAGAATTTGAAGCAAGGACTCATCGAAGTAGTTGGGGGGAAACCAGTCATCGAAAGGTCCATGATGTCTCGTAAAACCAATCATGACGCTGATAGCGATACGAAATCCTCTTCAATCATACCAACAGTCGAGCGACGAAAAAGGCAGAGGTGAAAGGGAAGCAAAGTTGGTAATTCACCACATGGTCAAGCGCTGGAAGAGCTCTTCGAAGCTAAGAAGGAGGATGCGAAGCCACAACCACCTCAAGCTCTCAAGAGACTAAAGAATCTCAAAGAGCTGAAGCCAGCGATGTTTAGAGTAGAGAATGTGAACGACAAGTCCTGTCCCATCATACTAAAGACGTTGGACTTGGACTAGATGGAGTAAATGGGGTCTTAGAAAGATTCAGGAGCTCCTGGATTTTCAAGGATGGGTGAACTTCTTTCAGGACCCCATTTCTGTCTAGACCGAGCTGCTAAAAGAGCATATGACGTATCTTGGACCGCTACAAAGCGACGACAACGACGACTATCTCATCTCCACTATCCACTACGTCACCATCCCAATATCACTAAGTCTTGAATTTACAAGACCTTTGGTTGGAACTAGAAGGACTCGTGGTTCTAAAAGAAATCACCTGGAATGATTTGGACACCAAGGAGGGAAAATGGTCCACCTACTCAACAAAGAGGCCACAATGAAAAACTTCAACGCCATAGAGATGTCAATCCCCGACAGGGTGCTCTTCAGTCTACTCACCCACAACGTTACTCCAAGAAATCAATGCACTCACATTGTGAATGCAAGGGACGTAAGACTACTGTACGCCCTCAAGACCCAGGAGAAAATCGACCTACCTGCAATGATATAGATTACCTTGGAAGAATGTCGATTCATGAACCAAGGTCTGGTACATGGTGGAGTGGTGAAAAAGGCGCTACAAGAAAATGGAGTGGACATCAACATGTTCCATAAATGCTAGTGCACCACTCAAGACAACATCTGTTCAGAGATGTTGTCCAAAACGGGGATAAAAACTAAAGGGGACAAGCTTGTGGTCACTCATAAGCCTACAAAAAGCGAGGAAGTGCGGTCAGAACCTCGACCAACTGCACAAGCCTCAGAATTCAAAAGAAAGAGAAGTCTTTCACCGGTCCACGACATGTCGGGGACCAGTCTGGATACATCAGCTAGGGATGTTCTAAAGAGTGTGAGAATTACTCTCACTGCTATGCAGGCCATCTCTAAAGAACCAAGTTGTTATCAAATGGTTCAAGGAGAGATAAACTTTATAGACTCCCACCTAGACTGAGTGTTCTTTGTCTCATAGAGACTTGAGTGATAACCGTGTGTGAGCTACCTCTGGACTAGATTTTATTTCTCCATTATATTTTGTCTCGACACTTGACCATCTGTTTCTAAGTAACTAATTCGACATAAATGAAAATGCAACTGTTCTTAGTCTATATTGAATGATTATGTGTTTGCGAAATAATTTATTGTATTGGCTGTCTCTTCCTGGATAAAAATTGCAAAATGATTAGAGATATTTAGTCCTATCCATTCCACTAATCCTATCTTCAACCTTGACAACCAAAAATCCTACAAACATAGCCCACAAAACTTAGCACCTCATTTATTTCTCCCCACTCCCAATCAGTCGTTGAGTATATCCTTAATTTGTATATAATTACTTGCACACTTCATTTGCCACTCACAATCATTTTTACACATCTCATGAAATGGCTCAAACTCCATAAAGCTCAACTAGCTCAAATGAGCAAACAATTCAGTCCACCATTTTGCAAGTTACGGTCACTAAACATCCAAGATATACGTCACCAAAAGCTATATTCAACCAGACTCCGACTCACTTACAACTTGGTTTATCACCTCTAGTGTTACTCAATCAAACATTCGTTCTCCCACTGCATGGAATTCACAGTGGATATGATGAATCAGACCTTTCCACTATAGCCGAATCACCTTGTTCAGAACTTACTTTTCGGAGGATGAACCATATGGATTAGATGTCGTAGAATGGGATCACCAAACACGTCACTCTATCTAGATTATCTCGATCATGGTTGTAGTTTGTACTCTATGAATTTATGGCCTGTACAATACCTTAATCATGTAGTTGCTCCCTATTTGTTTTATGGCAAGGGGGAAGAAAGATGAAAGAATAGTACTTGTGAAACTATGTCTATCTTCCTTGTATTATGTATCATCTTAATGAAATTTTTTTACTATGGTTGTAGTATAACATAAAAGTTGTTACTTATTGTTCTCCGTACGTTATAACCTTTAACAAACTTAGGAGGAATCCATGTTTGGGGGAAACCTCTAATTTTTTTTTTTAATCTTTGAGTTGTCAGAGTACATATTATTATCGGTTGCCATCATCAAAAAGGGGGAAATTGTTAAGTCAAGACCTTTAGTTTTGATGATAGCAAACCTGTGGTGTTTATCTAACATGTTTGTCAAGCTTATCATTCAGATAAACAGGGAATAAGTGGCTTAGTACGCAAGGTTGCAAGCGCACTTAAGTTATGAGTGGCTTAGCACGCAAGGTTGCAAGTGCACTCAGCCTACGACATGTGTCCAACCAGTCGGGCACCTGTCTGTGAGAGCTCCGAAGAACTTCTAGCAACACACAAGTAGTGAAGACCCACGCTATCATATATCTCATGCATCAGATATCAAACAAGGACAAGAATGTGTTAGCAACGTCGACAAACTCACACAGATGTGTCACACCCACACAAGTAACTAGCTCACGACAAAAGGAGAAGCTCATTAATGTGCGAGATAACAAGATAGGCAAAGGCTATTAATGAACATCATTACATAGCTAAATAATTCAGAAGAGAGCAGTATGAGCATTAATTAACCAGACAAGGTCAGACAAGTTGAAGTGTGCTAGTGGTGATCGATCACTGGGGAGATGCGCCACCAACTTACCCAATCGCAAGACAACATGTGTGTTGATAGCTCCAGATCAAGTTGGAAGATAATCTGCAGTAGGTTGTGAGTATTATAATAAAAGAAGAAGAAGAAGTAATCTACTTCTAGAGTCTACATATTCATAGGCCGTTAGTTACACCTTAACTAACGTGTATATATATGAGCATTTATGTCCTATGCAAATCAAGCTTGCGGGACAAAAAGAAGAGATACAATTTGAGCACGGTGTTAGTCAGACAAGAGTGGTGTAAGTACTAGAGAGTTGGTGAGCTGGTGAGGACTGGGTTAGAGTTTCAATACTTTGGGTATTAAATAGACCGACAGGTCGAGGAGCGGTCGGTGAGCTTATGGCTATTGTCACATCATACGATATTGTATTATGTTTTTAGCGCGGAGAATAGTACTCATTATTTCTCTTTCTTAGGTAGCATATTCATATCATTCAAAAGGTTCCTTCTGGATGGCAAGAATTGCGCTAATATAAGCAACTCTTGATCTTTATGAGGGTTTCACATATTTACTCACCCATTTAATGGGTTTTCATGCCTTTGTCATTAAGTTGATAGTTGGCTTTCTTGTCTCTATAAAATTTCCTCTAATACTATTTTTTGCCAATCACTCCCCTGTGGATTTATGACTTTGGTCGTATTAAATTCAAGGTTCTGGTTCTTCTAACGTTGTTGGTTTAACTGGGGAGCTTCGCGTCAATTTATCCAAGGTAACTCGTTGTATTGGTCTGGATTTATATCATTGACTTTGGCACGGAGTTGACTACTTCTCGTGTTCATTACACTACTCGTCTACATGTGTGAGGTACCTTACTGATACATTACCACTTACTTAACTAACTTATAGATAAGTCTGACAAGCCCACAAGCACCTATTGAGTGTGGTCGTTCCACATCTCGTCTTGTATACTCGTAGTGTCCGTCACACGCTTCTAATTGTGAAATATTTTTTTTCAATCTCCTTCTTCAATAGTATTGGGTGTCCCAAGGGAATTTTTAGGTTCCCTAGGTCCCTTGCCCAATGGGTATGCTTAAATATCTTTTTTCGTCAGGTAGTTGCGATATAGTGTCCTAACGGTGAGGTTTGCATTGTGTAATGGTACAAGGGTGGTTTCCTCCTCAACCATTGGTGTCGTTATCGACATATATTCAATAATGTCTTAAAGGAATTGGGACCACTTGTATTGACAAGTCATTGTTGGTATATGGTTGATGAGCATCTTTCTTGGAGTTGCTTGCGCATTGGCTACACATTGTTGTCATCTAGCTTTTCATGAGCGAGGCTTAGTTCTTTGTCCGCTGCCCCATGCTCTTGTGTGTTCATAGGTTGTTCATATCATTTATAGTATGTATTATAGTTCCTTAACTTTACTTGAGTTCTTGGGCTACATCCTCTAATGTAATTCAGGACTGCATGGCGGAGGTTCATATTCTCCCCTTTTTATGGAAGTCCTTGATGCAGCCTGATGTTGATCAGTCCTCGTTATTTGTCGTATCATTTTAGGTGTTGTTGCCTAGTGGCATATATTGGAAGAGGGTTGGAGGGTGATACTTCACTCCCTAGGACTCGTGTCCTACTAGTGCTACATCGGATACCTTCACTTAGGCTCATGTCTTACAGTGTTAGACTTGGTGTCTATTATTGCAATATATTCCCATCTCGACATCTTGCTCGTTCTTTGTTGGCTATAGTACTCCTTTCTAAAGGTAGTGCTTTGGGTGTTAATTTTGTAACACAATCAACGCCGGTTCGTGTTTACAGTTGTAGTCGGTTTAGGTAATACCCCTGTTGCGGTATAACATTTTCAATCGTCTTTTGTCATGGTCAACATGTTTTCTGACATCATGGTAGGTTATCATTCGGCTTCTTGCCCTTTGATAAGTGTGAAATTATCTATATTTCTATGCTTAATTTGATTAATATTTATTGGTTGATATGATAAATTCCTTACTTATATATTATTTTATGTTATATGTGAAGAACTTCCCTTACTTGTGGTTTTGTGCTTAAACTGATGTAAATACTGAAGAAAAGGACTTAGATATGCATATCAAGAGCTTAACGATCAAACCAGGACCGAACGGGAGTAAAATGATTAATTATACATGCCCGGACCATCCAACTGACGAGGCTACTGTATGAATTAAGCCATGATCCGGTTTAGTCTCATATGCATACCCGGACCACGAAGTCCTATGTCTGGCGGTTGAAAAATGTTGGGTCTGGCCGCTGTATAAAGGATGGGCTGCATCGATGAGAGTAGCACGTGGATGGGCTTCATTTGATTGATTCATTCATGAATCACTCACGGCAAAGAGAGGATGGACAAGATATGGAATTTGTTACGTATTTCTTTTGCATGCGATGGAATGCATGCATGCGTGGATGCGTACCATGTATATATGGCCCGTATAACCGAGATCCACATGATGGCTATGGGCTGACAAACTTTTCATTGCGAGCAGACTATGGAGATGTGCACACATTTGAAGACCCTTGACTTGGGCATAGGCATGACATGGGCCACATGAATCTTTTGATCCAGTCATGCAGAATATTAAAACGAGAAGCAAGCAGGCATATGACGTGAGACTTGGGCTTCTTTTATCTAGTTGGGCTGCTTAACATGGACAGGCGCAGACAATCACTGATGAGCCGCAATTGAAGACAGGCCTTAGACTAACGCATACAACAATTCAGAGGCGCAGACACTTGGTCGCTGGGCCATGCATATGTACGCATACATCATGACTTGCTAGCAGACACAAATGAGAATACAGAGTATGCACGCGCATATATATAAATATGTATATCAAGGACTGACACGAGACAATTAGTAACCCTAGCACAGTAGCACCCATCGCGAACAAGAACTCACACAGAGGGAAATATCAGTCAGTTCTGACAGACCGGAGCAGGAGACAGAGACCGGATTCGTCATCGTTTTTCAATTAGATGACATTTTCTAATCTCTTTAACATTGTTATTTTTCTTTATCTCCGATGTTGGAGTAGTCTGTTAGAATTCTGGTTTGCTATGAATTACTAGTTTATTATTTTGCTTCCTGAGTTGTTTAATATAAATTCTATACAGATTGTAGTTTTATTCCTTGTTTATTCTTGAATTCTCTTGTGATTAATTATTGCTTGAGTTTATTTGGTATGAATTGCTTACAAGTGAGAACTGCGGTGTTCATTAGACCTTAGGAATATTACCAGTGAAACTGCAGATGGCAATTCCTGGGGATTAGCTGACTAGAAACCAGATGAACCGTTAATGCTACTAGTTAATTTGTAAATTTGTAACGAGAGTTAGGATTTGGAGTTGCTAGTAAGAATCTATCTTGTGGGAGACCGGTTTTAGATTAATTTAAATCTGAGGTTGCAATTTAGAATTTAGAAAACACTCAGGAAGGGAATTGATAAACTAGGAGAAGTAGTAGTAAACAAGGATTCGCTTTTTATTTATTAGAAACTCATTTTTAATTGTTTTTATTTTAGTTTATTTAATTTCTGCAAACCAGCCCCCAATTTATCATTGTTATTTTTCCTTCAGTTTATTAGATAGATTAGGAAGTAGATTAAAGACTCAAACTAGACACAGCCTCCTTTGGTTCGATAACCTAGAGAATACTACCTAGGAAAACTTGCTACGACAGACCAGTACACTTGCTGCAATATACGTTTCATACGGAACAAGTTTTTGGCGCCGTTGCCGGGGAGGCACGGTTATTTAGTTTAGTCTTTTATTTTTTTTTTTTTTCTTTTCTTTTTTTATTATTTTTTTGTTTTGTTTGTTTAATTTATTTTTAGTTTAGTTTTATTTTCTGGTAGTTTTTTATTTGTTTTTAATTATTTGATATTAAATTTTATACGTTGTTTGATTTTTTTTATATAGTTGTTTTGGTTTAGGATTAGTTTTTTTAGGTTATCTTACTCTTTTTATATGATATTTTAATTTGTTAGATTGGTTTAATTTCTGTTTTGTTCTATTTTGTTTTTTTTTATTTGTTTCCGTTCTCTTTAGTTTTGTTTTTATTTCAGTTTTTTTATTTGTTTATTTTTTGTTATTTCTATTTCTTTGATTTTAATTTATAGGAATTTGTTTAGTTTAATTTTATTTACCTTATTGTTCATTGTTGTTTTTATTTATTTTATTGGTACGTACATATTTTTATTTATATTTTCTTCTTTATGTATATAATTAATTTTCCTTTTTATTTCGAGGTACTTTGATTTGATGGCTAGATATTACAATCCGCCAGGAGGTTGGCCTGGATATTACAACCAATGGGTTGTATGTGAAAGGTGTAGAGGAGACCACGAGCGTGCTTATTGTCCAGTTGTCTCTTCTGGATTGGAGGATGCTCTATGAAGTTTTATATCGTCTAGTCCTCCTGAAGCACGAACGTCTCCTGAACACTATTATCCTGCACAAAGTTACAACCAGTGGGTTATCTGCCAGACATGTGGAGGGGATCATGAGAGTTCACAATGTCAAAGTAATCTATCTAGCTTGGTAGTTGCTCTTGCAGATTTTAACAAAAACATGGCGAATCAAACCCCGGTTTGCATGAGTCCTTCAGGATGGATATGAAGGAGATACGGGAAAGTAATGCAAGAATTTTAGCCCATCTAGATGAAATATTACAAAAGCTTGGATGTGAACCGGTTCCTGAAATTGTACAACCTACTACAGTAGCTGAGTGGAGTGATACGCAACTTGATCATTCGATCCCTGAAGTTGCAGACACGCCTGAGGTGGAGATCATGGAGAGACCAGAGCTAGAGATTGAGCAATTTGATGATTCTACAAAGTTAGAGAATAATATAATTCATGAAGTTATCAAGTCTATTCCTTCTCGCCTGTACCTGAGCCAGAGAGTCTTCCAGTTGACTTCCTTCCTCCTCCTGCTGTTGAGCCATCAGAGCAGAGTTATCTCATCAACTTAAGGAGCCCTTGACTCCATTTGAAGTTGATTTCATGCGAGTCTATCCTTTGAGCTTCCACCATATAACAAGGATGTCTATATCCTTGAATTTTAGAAGGAGGACTTGCAGAATTTTGATCCTCGCATCAAGGATCACCCACCTCAACTCAACCACCAGATGCATGATCGGTGGGAGTTTACACATTTATATTTGGAGTGTTGAGGTTAATTTTCCATTTGATCGGGGATGTTTTATGGAGATATATGATGCCCACCCCGCCCACCCTTTGAAGCCCACATCGACTTTCATATTTGATCCTGGTTAACCTCAGGGAGGTATGGTCTAGCCAAAGACGTTAAAGAAGGGCAGCTGGCTGGGAGGCAACCCAGCGTTATATTTTATTTGTTAGTTTTTAATTTTGGTTTTAATTTCTTTTTGTAGTTATTTTCCTGGTTTTGTTGTCTATTAACTTTTAACTCCGTTTTGTAGTTTTGGTGTTTGTTTGTTTTTTTCTTTTCAGATGAATTCTTCATGGTGATACTGCAACCAGGCTGCAACACTTGAGCAAAGCTCAAGTGTGGGGTGAGGTCGTTCTACATATGCAACAACAACAACAAAATCTAGGGGAGTCCTAGTTTTAGTTTTAATTTTCTATTAATTTTTGTTTTTGTTAATGACTGCTCTTGTGTTTCCTTTGGACATAAATGTTTTTCTGCGAGTTTTTAGTTTTTCACTCCTACCTTGTCACACAATGAGGACATTGTTTTATTTTAAGTGTGGGGTAGGGAGTGACCTTCAGTTATCACTTCAGACCACTAGTTTCTGATTGTTTTCAGGTGATAAGTAATATGCTTATCTTTGCCGTAAATGTTGAATTTTTGGTTATAATATCTGTGGAAGTTTGAAATCAAGCCTGATGACAACCTTAAAAATTTTTCTGCTTAAAAGTTGTCTTTCTGGAATTGTTTTTTCTTAAATTTACTCTATTTTCACTAAATTTGATGGATTGGCTGATTGTGGAGACTAAATGCGTTTAGCTTTGGATCTTGGGAATGATATGAATGTTTGGAACAAAAGAATAACGCAAGGTACTCCTCTGATAAAAAATTTCCTAAACCGAATCAGGCCTCTTTTATCTGGTTATTAAGTCTTCGGGGTGCTTTATCACCTATCTACCTAAGGTCCTGTGATCTAGGATAGTTGGCCTAAAGCCGTTACATGGATAAAGAGAAAGTCTGGGGAAGGAACAACTATGCAATTTATTAAATAAATCGTTTGTTTTTATTTCTTGAAGAAGAACATTTTTGGCATACGAAATATTTAATTGCAGTTTTCTGTTTTTGATCATGAGTGCGTGGTGTTGAATGGTATTGTGGAATAAGGCATTACTTCACCCCTTGTCATCCAAAGGGTAATGGAATGAAATTGGTGGAAGGTCCTAAGCTAATATGTGTTTTAGTTTCTACAGTTCAGTTTATCTCATGCTTTTGTTAAACTTACTCCTTATTCACTGTTTGGGAAAACTGATGGCTTAGAGCAGATTGATTTTTCTGATTGTCATTTAGCCTGTTTTCCTTCCGCTTATGTTTGATCCTGGAGTTTAATGTTTCGGTTTGGAGTAGTTATATTCTTTATTTGCTTGGGGACAAGCAAAAACTAAGTGTGGGGTAGTTGATAAGTGTGGAATTTATCTATATTTCTATGCTTAATTTGATTAATCTTTTATTGGTTTATATGATAAATTCCTTACTTATATATTATTTTTATGTTATATGTGAATAACTTCCCTTACTTGTGGTTTTGTGCTTAACCAGATGAAAATACTAAAGAAAAGGACTTAGATATGCATATCAAGAGCTTAACGATCAAACCAGGACCGAGCGGAAGTAAAAATGATTAATTATACATGCCCGGACCATCCAACTAACGAGGCTACTGTATGAATTTAACCATGATCCGGTTTAGTCTCATATGCATACCCGGACCACGAAGTTCTATGTCTGGCGGTTGAAAAATGTTGGGTCTGGCCCCTGTATAAGGATGGGCTGCATCGATGAGAGTAGCACGTGGATGGGCTTCATTTGATTGATTCATTCATGAATCACTCACGGCAAAGAGAGGATGGACAAGATATGGAATTTGTTACGTATTTCTTTTGCATGCGATGGAATGCATGCATGCGTACACATAGGCCATGTATATATGGCCCGTATAACCGAGATCCACATGATGGCTATGGGTCGACAAACTTTTCATTGCGAGCAGACTATGGAGATGCACACATTCGAAGACAGACCCTTGACTTGGGCATAGGCATGACATGGGCCACATGCATCTTTTGATCCAGTCATGCAGATATTAAAACGAGAAGCAAGCAGGCATATGACGTGAGACTTGGGCTTCTTTTATCTAGTTGGGCGGCTTAACATGGACAGGCGCAATTGAAGACAGGCCTTAGACCAACGCAGACAACAATTCAGAGGCGCAGACACTTGGTCGCTGGGCCATGCATATGTACGCATACATCATGACTTGCTAGCAGACACAATGAGAATACAGAGTATGCACGCTCATATATATATGTATATCAAGGACTGACACGAGACAATTAGTAACCCTATCACAGTAGCAGCCGTCGCGAACAAGAAGTCACACAGAGGGAAATATCAGTCAGTTCTGACAGACCGAAGCAGGAGACACAGACCGGATTCGTCATCATTCTTCAATTAGATGACATTTTCTAATCTCTTTAACATTGTTATTATTTTTATGTCTCCGATGTCGGAGTAGTCTGTTAGAATTCTGGTTTGCTATGAATTACTAGTTTATTATTTTGCTTCCTGAGTTGTTTAATATAAATTCTATACAGATTGTAGTTTTATTCCTTGTTTATTATAGAATTCTCTTGTGATTAATTATTGCTTGAGTTTATTTGGTATGAATTGCTTACAAGTGAGAACTGCGGTGTTCATTAGACCTTAGGAATATTACCAGTGAAACTACAGATGACAATTCCTGGGGATTAGTTGACTAGAAACCAGATGAACCGTTAATGCTACTAGTTAATTTGTAAATTCGTAACGAGAGTTAGGATTTGGGAGTTGCTAGTAAGAATTTATCTTGCGGGAGACCGGTTTTAGATTAATTTAGATCTGAGGGTGCAATCTAGAATTTAGAAAACACTCAGGAAGGGAATGTGATAAACTAGGGAGAAGTAGTAAACAAGGATTCGCTTTTTTTATTTATTAGAAACTCATTTTTAATTGTTTTTATTTTAGTTTATTTAATTTCTGCAAACCAGCTCCCAATTTATCATTGTTATTTTTCCTTCAGTTTATTAGTTAGATTAGGAAGTAGAATAATGACTCAAACTAGACACAACCTTCTTTGGTTCGATAACCTAGAGAATACTACCTAGGAAAACTTGCTACGACAGACCAGTACACTTGCTGCAATATATGTTTCATACCGAACACCCTTACTCCCCTTATTGGAGTTTAGTGACATTAGTGGTCTTCTATCTTGATCTTATTGAGGTCAGACATATTCTTTTCACAAGTATTCATCGTGTATTAGCGTGTACCATTATGGGCGTAACATCGGCCTTGATCGTTTTGTAATCACATCTCATCTACGATTTTCTACACAGTTTGGGAGTGAGTTGCTACATTTGAGTACTCATATCTGGTCCCTCATCCGTTTGATTGGATGTATCATAGAATACGTTTCAGCTTGAGCATCTTGGCTCTTTGCTCCCCCAACCATCATCAATTACGGTGGTGCATCTACTAAGGGTTATGAAATTTCACATGAGGTCATGTTTGTCCTAAGGACTAAACGTTAATCACTGACAGTGATTGGCATTCAATGCTAGTACGTGGTTAGGGTACCTGGCTTTTAGCTATAGTCAAGGATTCACCTACATTTTAAACTGGTCTAGTATGTTATTGTATGGTCCGATTCCCCCTGAGGCTCCTTCTTGGGTTCGGATGTTTGTGTGAATGTTTGACAAGGTGGATATGTATGATATGTCATATGTATGTGGGTTTGATTGTATGTTAATCTGTGACATTGATTGCGCGTGACGACTTTTGAATTACGGAAATTCCAATATATGAACTCGAAACGAGTTATTGATAATAGGAAGGCTGTCACTTGTGAATGATCGGTGACATAGGTCATAACACCCTCATTAACCTAACTAAAGTGACTTAGGCAGAGAATCGGTAATACTATTCTCAAGAATAAATATGATTGAACATGGAAGTAACTAGTCGAATCTGGTGAATGTTAAAGACCAAAAAGGCAATCACATGAGAACTTTACTCATTACTACCTAAGAGTATATCTTACATAAAGGTTTATAAACCTAGCCATGAAGGTTTTGCGACCCTATTCTACAACAAGTTGTAGTTACGGGATTTGTACGAAATTTGCATGAAAATTAGATGTTTACCGGTAGTCATGGTATTATACCCTCCGGTCTACTCGCCCTTTAGAGTTTGGCTAGAGTTGCAGCAGTTGCAGCACTTGTTGTAGCAAGTGCGCAAGGTCTGTGGAATTGTCTGTATATTGACTATCATAGTTCTTGATGTAGCAAGTGCACCATGCAAGTTGAGTTATTTGCATTGTATTTATTGGTCTCGTTGACGCTTCGTTCGTTTGAGTATGTTTAGATGATTTGTCTTGGGAAGGGTAGTAGTGAAGTTATTACGGTCCGTTAAGGTATGGTAAGTTTTCTAGGGTAGTTCTGTTTCTAGGTTCTCTGAGTTATGCTGTTTTTTAGTATTGTTTTACATTCCATCATGGTAGAAGGAGGTTTTTTGATGTATATGTTCATGCAGTTAATTTATTAAGTTAGGGATTGGTGGTTACCTAGATCGCGCTGAGTACTAGTACCAGCGCCTAAGGTTCCCATAAAGTTTGGGTACTCTGCCCCTGGGTGACTCATTTCCCTTCTAGTTGCTTGACCTAGTTGGGGTCTGATTCGCGTATCTACCACGTGGTGCTTCAGGTCCAGCCGATGGAGTACTCTAGTTGTCTTTGGTACGACATCCTTGTCTTGGGCGTTGCATTATAGCAATTGAGGTTAACTTTGCTCCATAAGCTCATATGATTATTGCGACTGTAGGTCAGGTTTTACTGAACCTTCTAGGTTATATCAGGTTGAAGTTATCCCTTTCTTGGAGAGACTTCTAAGCGGTCATTGGTTCCGCATGTTATGCATTTGTTGTCGTCTTAGACTCGTTCTTTCATCCTTCGATCTTTAGGTGCACTTGTCCGTGCTTTCCTTTGGTTTATTGGACAGGGTTTCATTGTCTTATTACAGATGAGCCATTTGTTCTATGGATTTTCTATCCTTCTTCGAAGCAGGGTTTAATATATAGTTTTCACTGCGTATAAGTAAAACTTCAAGATAGGCGTAACTATCGGGAACCCCGGTCCTTGGTAATCATTGTATCACAGGCTCTTCCATCTATCTTGATGTTACAACAATTATAGCAATCACTTTGGTCTTCCCGATCAGGAGGGATCTTCCGTCCCCTTGGCGCTTTTCACTACATTGCCTCAACAGGCGATATTCGAGGTGTGGGCAGCGGCGGGTGGGGTACCATTGTTGCTTCCTGGGATATGCTCTAAACAAACTAGAGCGGCTATTGTCGTCTCGACGCTATTCGGAATTGTAGGACCTTCTTCATCCCTCAGCGTGCGTTACCTTTCGTGGCCTCTACCTCTACTCGACAACTGTAATATAGCGTGTCTTATCATTTCTCGGTAATATACCATATAGTAATCAGTGGATAGTGGAATGCCATCAAGGCTAACGCTTGCATGCATTAAGCATTGCAAAGACGTAAATTCACTAAGACAATGATGTCTCGTACCTCACCAACGTTTCCCGTATTCCATAAACCTAAGCTCAATGTCTTAATCATAATATCTCGTCATTAGAGCGGTACTCCACTCTGATACCACTTTTTGTAACACCTCTCAGATTAAACTCGTAATAATCTCTCTCGTTGCATAATTAAAGACGTCTTACAGCGGAAGTTAAACAACGTTAATCCTCACTTGGGTGTCACATACCATTACTCGCCCATGCGAGTAAAGAAGCAAAAACGAAATAATAACAAAACAACAATAACAATAAACCGCAGTGATGAATGAGATATCTACTACATCATCCTAAGTATAAAATGATACGTAAGATAAGTGAGCATCTAAAGTATTCCCAACATTTACAATGTACTGAATATGAACTAATTTTAAACGTGCGATAAATAGAAGGCACCGTCGACTACCTCCAAGTCCCGTACTACGGCCTCATAGCTCGATCATCAACCTGACAAATGCCGTGGAGGCTCAGCAAAAACGTTGAGTATGCTAGGTATGCTATTGGACCCTATCGGTCACTTAAGTCGTTTTAACCGTCTTAGAATTAGATTCATTACATGTTGTGCCGGTTTACTGATATAAAAAAACTGTAAATACATGGATGAAAGACAATTAATTACAACCAAAGCAGTCACTACATTTCAGAAGCAACACAATATATATAGCACAACAAACGAGATAAAGCGATTAAACGCGTAGACGTTTAGTGAACAATCTCATATTTGTTATATGCAACCGACCTCTCAGGTCCTCATCACATGTTAATCCTCATCGTATGTTGGGTGTCAAGTTAGGATAACCTGTAACTGTATTCATTAATGGACAGTCATCCTGGTGCACCAACAGTAGTGCCCTCTGACCAAAGATATAAGATCTCGGGACTTCCTCCTTGCCTTGAAGGTGTCATTTAATTGGGGGAAAAAGCCATGCTACGTACAACAGCGGTACCCTCTGGCCAACGATCTATGTAGGCCTGTTTGGACTTAAATAGAGTGGAAATCGATCTTGGGTAGAACACTCAGTGATCACTATACGCAACCAGTAGTCGGATTTCCAATCGTATAATAAGATTCCATTATATGATTAAATGTTAATCAATTACCTAAAGTATAATCTTAGGTTCTGGAAAATCCATTCATTATATAGCTGCCCTAAGGGTCTTACGCATACCTAGAAGAGATCTAGATCACATGTTCGTGTTCGAGATCCACGTTCTAGAGACCAACACAGTCGTGTCTTGTACCTAAGTGTTTTACATAGGCTAATATGTATATAATTATAATATTAAGTGTATTATATTATGTAACAACAACTTCATCACATCACTTGCATATGTATGTTTATATAAGCCGATCTATAGTCGACATAATATTAGTACGAAAGGACGTTCGCGTGCAATATTAATAATAATGCAATTTAAATAGTCAGGTAGACATTTTAATTCACACATACATGCATATAAGCACACATATATCACTCTTAAACACAACAATAATGTTTGAACCCGAGGATGCCCTTAGGACAATTCAGACCAGACCGTCCACATACCGTGCACCGTAATAATCGCTAGTGTGAAGATTCAAGCTCGTCCGGTACCTCGTAGCTCGTCCTGTAGCGCACGTCCTCTAATGCACTCAACTTTGGAATACAGACTACATATTAGCTCCTGTGTAATGGACTAATTCGGTATCCTGACTAGTCACTAATCCCCCTAGTAATTATCCCGTGATTGTTCAACGTTTATCATTCGGATTTTTAAACTGTTTAGCATTAGTTAAATCATCCTCTAACTATATTGTAATTAACATGTAGTATTTATTTACTACTTAGGATTAAATCCAAATGACCTACCTCATTTATTCACATGTTTGTTATCTATATATAATACACACATCCTGTAACACCCCTACTATCAACTTAACGATAAAACGAAACTGCAGCGGAAAACATATAACATAACGATTTGGTGTTACACTGCCACCCACGTGGCTAACAAGGCAGAATACATACAATCGTATCGGTCTGATGCACAGACTCCCGAGCAAAGTACTACAACCATAAATACAACCAACTATACCGAGTATTAATATTTACAACCAACATTGTATAACTGTCATTCCAAAATATTCCACCACGGGAGCACAGGCGCATCCCGAGTCCATTACCCAAAATCTAACAAAAGTATTTCATAACTCCTAAGATCTAGAGCCACTCCGCCTCTTCGATCCTCTTCCTGCAAAATAAAATTTGGTGCCCCAAAGGGGCTCAGCAACCCATGGCTGGTATGGCTAACGTGCAGCCCGTCGGCTACCAGGATACACACAACCAATTGTCATGATAACATGGCATTCATTTTGATACAACATACAAGCATAGCAATAAACATCGCATAGCAACAACACATATAACAGAACAGGAATGTTCTCTACAGGAAACAAACCCAACATTAGTTAGCCAACTTGGAGAGCCTAGAGAATGATAACAAACTCATGTCAAGCCCGTTACATAACTAGTTACCGTTCTGTTGGATGAACGGATAACTTAACCCAAAGATGTGTCGGATATAGTGATCCAAGCACACACTAGTGTAGAAAATGTTTTTTACCACGGTTATTTTGCCTATATACCACGGTTAGAGACCGTGGTTTATACTCGCGTGGTATATCGGAAAATTGCAATAAACCACGGTTCGAAACCGTCGTTTAAAAGACGCATTATAAACCACGGTTCGTAAAACCGTCGTTTAAAGCCCGTTGTGTCGCGGGAATCAGACGACTTGTACCACGGTTGGGACGGAAACCGTGGTATATAATGTGTTTCCATTGCGTTTTATACGACGGTTCTGGTGATAACCGTGGTATATGACTACTTTATACGACGGTTTTATAATAAACCGTGGTTTATACTCGTCGTTCCATTGAGTTTTAAACCACAGTTTTAAGTGAACCGTGGTTTTTTTTATTTTATTTTATTTTAGTTTTTTTGTTTTTTAGCATCTACCACATATGTGTTTCCAACACAACCCAATTTACAATCATATATACAACCTGTACAGGGCATCCAACTGGTATTGCCCTTTGATAACCAACCACACTATGACCATAAACCAAGTTGCCAGTTTGAATTGCAACATTGAAAACGAATTGCAAACAAACCCATTCAAACTTTCAAAAATAAGAGAGAGTTGAACTTTACAAACTTTGAGAGTTGCTTCAGCAAAAACAAAAGTCTAAGTCTAACTACGTACACTAGGATATAAGATCTAAGAAACACTCAAGTAATTTTTACACCAAAACTGCGATAGATGATCTCTTACAAAGTCGAGATCCCCTTTGGAATACGTGCTCCCTGCTTTTGTGAAAAAAGAAACGATCTGTCCATAAAAAGAAACTGATCATCATTAGTACACAATTTTATTTCAAATGCAATAACTTTAACTAAAACTTTGATTGGTATGGTTTACCTTGTCATCATCAGCAAGCGTGTCAATATTTTGTACAATCTCGAACATGTACCGCATCACATAATAGCCACAGCTTCGTGAATCAGGCTGCTGAGGACACTGTCATCACACCATCCATGGATTACCAACTTTAGATAGATCAAAAAATTAAATGTTTAACTTTAATACAAAAACGCATAAATTAAATGATTACTTACACGTATGTAATGGAAGTCCAAGATGGAGAATGGTTTCTTCACATCACTCAAACCAAGCTTATGACCCCTGCATAAATACAGCATTTTAAAATGAAGCCATTTATTGTCAATAATCTAGGACAAGCTTAAAATAAATACAGAATGCATTAAAATTTTTGAATACTCACTCCTTCAAAATATTCTCTACAGCGATCTCTCGAAGGTCATCAGGGCCGCCCAATGGGTCTAGTATCAACAAGCATGAGGTGTCGATACACAACACCATCAACATCCAATGATTGCTGCCACAGATAAAACAAAGAATGTTTTGTAGAACAATATTTTAATTATCACAATTAGGAAGCGAAAAATTCCAGTTATTTTGTACTTACATCTGATGATATGGGATCAGCAAATATTTGCTACTTCTTCGCACCGCAGCACAAAATCCCTGCCTCACGTGCTATGCACATCCTTGCGCATCAAATGCGGCCTGACTTGCTGACATCAATTGTGGGCACAAGAAAGAGATGGAAAATAATCTCTTGTTCGATATCAGTCTAGTAGTCAAACACCTAAACAACATTTTTTCATAAGATATGTTAAGTAGCTTAAAAAAATGAAAGATAATTTAATAATTTAAAAGATACTTACACACAATAGGCCTGAATCACAGAGATGTTAAGCAGGTCCCATCAAAAATTCTCTTAGATCACACACGGTAATCATCAGATCTCTGGGCTTGGGGGAGTGGAAAATATGCTTAGACACTTTCATGTTGAAATTGGTGACAGACTGCGGCTTCGTCATGAAAAAGTCATACAACATTTTTTGATGGGCTATCAACTTCTTCAGATACTTGGGTGTCAGAATGGGGGATCTCCTAGGAGTCATATCGAAAGGTTTGACCACTTCCTTTCTCACACTCTGACTCTCCTCATTTGATTTCACAACTTCCTTCCCCTTATCCACTTTCCTCTTCTTAACCGGTCTTAATTCCTTATCAATCTAATAGTATACAAAATTTAAATAATAAACATATCAGTCAACAGTCAAGTTAAAAACTAAACAGTAAGCATGTAATTAAATAGTTTACCTTGTCACTACTGACATCAATGAGAGAATATGGCCATGGAACAACTAAAGATTTTGCTTGACCTATTTTACTCCACTGATTCCACTCCAACGGAAGGGGAGAGTCCTCATGACCTTGCACAATATCGTCTACCATCACACGAGCGTGGAGAGGTGGGATGGGCTTGAAATGTACTACAATGTTCGGTCCGGTCTGTAAAACCCGACCGAATGCAACATGAACAGTCCCACAATCCAACACTTGAAACAAATGATAGGTGAGACTTGGTTAAGCTCGTGGGCGGTTGTGGTCCAAGAAGGAGAACAACCTTAACATAAAGAGAGGCGAATCTGATTCAGATATCAACTCCCGTACATACACGCATGACTGGAACAACCGGATTCCTCACTCCCCGGTTAACCCCTTGTTAGAAGTCCCATTGATGGAACTTGACACATTCAATCACAAACAAGTGTTTAGGTCCAGTTAGGCACACAAGGGAGACGAGATATAACTTAACAGCACAAACCACAACTAGCTCATACATAGCGTAGTAGTTAGTACGTTCCTTGAGTAGAAACATTAAACCGAGTACCGCTCTCTTACGTGACCTAGTTTTGTAACTACGAGTTAGTACGTATTCGAGGTTAACGGTACCGGTACACTCACGTCACAATAATAAAAATGACTGTAAACTCATTTTATGATTTAAGTCTTACAAAGTCGTAAAACACAGAAAACAAACAACACAGAAGCCGGTGTAATCCAGTAGGAAACAGACTACAAGAAAACAATACCTTGGTCCTTGTTTTGCTCGAGTTCCACTGAAGGTAGTTCCTATACATAATTAATAAGGTCGGTTAATTACCTTAATTATCTTTCAAGTTACTAAGTGTTTTATATTCTCAGATAACATGTTTTACAATCAAACTTACACTTGGTTATCCTCATTATACCCACTAGGGTTTACTATCTAAGTCACGTTTCTTCTCTGTTTTTTTTCTTACAAGTATGGGCCGACCGACCCAACCCCTTGGGTCGGTCCATTCCAGTAACATTCGGGTTTACAGATTTTTGCCCGACTGACCCAAGCCTATTCCGACCGACCCAAAGCCACTGGGTCGGTCTATTCCAGAAACATTTTCGTTCTTTGTTTTTAGCCTGACCGACCCACCGACCGACCCAACCCCCTGGATCGGTCGATTACAGAAACATTCCCGCTACCTTATTACAGTCCGACCGACCCAGCCAGGGTCGGTCCCCTGGGTCGGTCGACTGCAGAAACTTCCCAAAAGTTGTCAAAGTTTCTCCAAACGTTTCCTCAATCCTCCTAATGTTTTCTAATATCATTTGGCACACTTAACCCTTCATATAACATCCACCAATCTCATTTTCTAACTCACTTCTAAAATCCTTTAACACTTACTCATTTTCTTACAAAATTTCTAACACTTGTAAAGTTTTTCCTTAAGTTCTTAAATGGTATACCATACCTAAAATCTCAACTAACCAAATTGTTTCCTTATCACCACTACAATTCCTCCAAAAGCATTATTCTTCACTAAGACATCCTTACACAACTTCTCAAGACTTCTTTCCACAAGTTCAAACTTTCTTCTTTACAAGACATTATTCTTTCCTTGTTTACCCAAGTTTGCACAAGTCCTAAATACATTCCCACCATGACTTTGGTGTATCTCAAATCACTCATTTCCACACCAAATCCTTCAAAACAAAGCCTAAATCATTTTAATGCTTATAAACACTTAAATTCCTTTTTCTTTCACCAAATCAACCCTTAACACTTCCTAGCACAACCTAGGTGACCAAACGTTCTTTAAGTACCTAAACTTTTTGTTTTCTACTCAAATTTTGACATAGCTTTGCTATCTCTTTCTTACACCCAAAACACAAGGTTTTTCACCTTTAAACCATCAAGAACATTTATCCACACAAGAATGTTCTTTACACACAACTAAACCTTAAACTACACTACATCACAATTTAGTGCAGAATTTAAATTGCTTGGCACTTAGACCCTAAATAAATAACATGGCTTAGACCCTTAAATTGTATAAATCTTAAACACTGAATTTCCCACATTATATTTGCCTTTGACCTGCAAATACACACATCATCACATATATCTTTAATAACCTCTTGAGGATAATTTCCTAGCTCATTTACCATTGGCTCCTTAGGTAGTTGTTTGTTAAGCATTTAAAGCTCAATTACCTAAGACACATTGAACCATATTAGGTTAGGTTATTTAGCTCTTTTCTTCAAGTTTTCTTGGATTGAAGCTTAGCAAGGAACTTGATCACTTGTCAACCTTCTATCCATACACACATATAAGGGTAATGAGATTTAAGATTCATACTTAAACTCATATATAAACCCTAGTAGTACGTCAGTGTTTTAAAACATTAAAATAACAATTTACCTTGAAATTGAATGGGGATTGGATTAAGTAGCAAGCTAGGACTCCACCTAGACCTTTGAAGTTTGAAATGAAGCTAAACAAAAGCAATAGAAGACACCATTACAAGGTGATTCTCGGTCACATACAAAAATGAGAAGAAATGAAGTTTTTCTTTGGTCTTCCTTACCTGGAAGCAAAGGTGATCAACAAGGTGAAAAGAGATGAGTTCAAGCTCCTTCAATGGTGATTCCTCTTGGCACCAAAATGGAGTTTTTGATTATTTGAAAAGACAAAGTTGAAGAGCTTGATCAAACTAAGAGAATGGTGGTCTTGGAATCATTTTTGGAGCATGGAGCTAGAAGATATAAGCAATGGAAGATGGAGATGGTGTGTGTTCTGTAGCAAAACCATAATAGAAGGGATGAGAGGATAAAGACGGTGGGAAACAAGAGGGGAATGAGAAAGTGAGGTGAGAGGTTTACATGTTAGGATATTATAAGCTTAAAGCAAATAGTAATTTTACTTTATCAATCTCCTTCCTTATTTCAATTAGCTAAGTGTGGTGAACACTATTCACAAATTAGTGCACATAATTGTGAAATTTTTGATTTCCCATTGATTTAGACCTCCTAATGTTATACTAAGTAGTACACATGTTTATTAAAGAGTAATGATGGGCATTTAGCCACTCAAAACCCATATCTAAGACAATTTTCAAAAATGTGCTTTAAGACTCCTTAAAGCACATTTTGTGTTTTAACTTGTTTTCAAGCTTGGTTTTTTGGTAATTGATTTAACATGTTCATTAACATGTAAATAAGGTCTTGGTATTGCTCTAATTGCCTTTATGGTACTTTACTGTGTTTTCTTTGGTTTAAATTGTTCACTAATGTTTCTAAGGCACTTTTTAGCACTTAATATACCATAATTTAATGTTAAACCACTATAAATTTTGGGTATTTCACATCCATGTAGTTTGTTCTATAATTTTAATTTATCTTGTACTTATAACCATTAATTTTCTTCTTTTCAATTATGAGTTTGACTAACTTGACCTCTTTGGGTCAATTAAGTTACTTGGCTTAATTATATTGACTTTGTTACTTTATCCAAGTACATAAGTTTATGTAATTCATATTATAACCCTTGTATTATATAATTCACTAACCAATTAATAATATGTTATACTTTAACATAAAAAATTTATATCTAATGAGTTATAATTTATCTTTGTTACCTCAGGACTCTCATTCCTACAAAGTTCTATATCAACCTCATACCAATTTTCACCATCTTATACCTCATGACATTACTATTTCCTACCTCATACTCATATCGAATAATATCTCATAGTGTTATCTTATTTTTATCTCACGCATACTTTCATATCGACTCATATCTTATATATTCCCTAAGTCTCCTTAATCCTCTTCACTAATTTTCTTAACTTGTACTCACACCGGAGTTAACAATTAGGTACTTAATATGTATGGTATTCGCATCTTCTGTGTGCAATAACCATGATTAATCTCAAAATGTTTATGTAAAACAAATTCTCAAATTCTTTTGTGTTCTCAAAAACATACGCTAAGCGATTTTTCGCTCTACCCCCCTTAAAAACGATTACGCCCACAGAATCAACATTATATCATCCTTGAACATAGGTTTAAGATGTCCAATTCTCACTAAGCATTCTAGCTTCCATGTCATCTATCTCACTTATAATTCCATCAGAGGGTCATAACTATGTTAATGGCTTAGTCTCTGTATCGAGGATTCTTAACAGTACTTATACCATTTTCTTAACTTAGTTTGGTCTAATCTCAAAGGTAGTGATCTGCTAGCTTCCGCTGCACGACTCTGATAATCTTAGGCATAACTGCCTTTCTTATCCTTCATAGTATTGCATATCCTTGTGCCTCCTAACAGTTTAAAAATATTGGTCTCTCAATGGACTGTGTTGTCTTTAATTATACACGGCCTTAATGAGTTGTAACTCGTCTATCCATTCTCCTTGAAGATCTAATGTTCATACTCTTACTGTTTTCTCGAGTGTTTAAATTGTTCTTTCCAACTGACCTTTGGTCTGAGGATGATTCTTAATCTGACACTACTGTTTAGTGCTTAATGCGCTTTACAGTTTAATCTCTAACGCCTTAAGACATGTCCAATGTATGTACTTAACAATCCGTGCTCTCCGCACTTCATAGTCCTTAATTATTTGTTCTCTGATTCCTTTGTGTTGTTGGTTTAACTGAATTCCTTCTCTTCGACTGTTTGTGGTAGTAGCTTCTCTTGTCTGATCTCGCGTCGTTGACCATGGTACGGAGTCGACTACTTCCCGTGTTCCTTACCACTCGTCTACATGCATGGGGTACCTTACTGGTACATTACTACTTACCCGACTAACTCATAATGAGTCTGTCAGGCCTGCAAGCCCCTGTGGGGTGCAGTCGTCCCACATCTCGTTTTAGTAAACTCGTAGTGTCTGTCACCCGTTAGCTATTGCTAATTATGAAGTATTCTGGTGTCGATCTCCTCTTTCATCGTTCCATAAATAACACTTATTGTTCTTCTTGAACTTAATCAAGGGAAATTCATTTATTGTGTTCTTGGGTATGGTATGCTCTAGCTCCTTTCTGTATTCCGTTTTGACTCGATCTCTTAGTAACTGAGGTCTTTTTCCAGAGAGCCTCTTATCTTGTTTCTCATATTTGTTCTACTAGGAATGCACTTCCAGTTCCTTAAGGAATGGGTAGTGTGCTTCCTGTGAAATCTTACCTCACCCGGTCTAGACTACTGGCATCAATGCACAGTTCGTCTACCATCTTATTTCCTTACTTATGTCGATCTTAGCTTATAAATCTAATTGCCTCAGTGTCAATATTTGACGGTTTATGTATGATGGTCGCTTAACTACGCACCATGACTTAATCCCCTCATATAGGTATTGTCCTCACGACCTCTACTACCGTGGTAGTTTGCCTTATTCTACGGCCCCGTGATGGTGCAGTTACTCACTCGTTTTTTCTGATGTCTTATCTTATACTCAATCCCTTCTTGGTGTAAACACACTGGGATTCTCTAATTTCGGTGTATGGCGGTCGCCGTACCGTGTTGTAATTTTGTTATCTCTTAATATGAAGGTGTTCTGCAATAATCTTAGGTTCGTAAGTAGGCTTATTTCTCTTACATCCTTTCATCCTTTATGATGTTATTTACTATGTAATTTAACCGGTTACTGAAGAAGTCATCCGTTGAATCACAAGCTCTTCTGAGCGTTGGTCACTTGACGTGTCATACAGTGCACTCACAATGTTTATCTCAGACGATTACCGATTCTTAAATCCTGGGTGTTGGATATGGGGTCTGTCTCTGCACTCTTGCTTATTACTCAAGTGTATCTGGTATGTTCTAAGGTAATCTCAAGGTTTACAGTTTCCATTCTCTAACAAAAGCGTATTATATCTCTAATAAGTGAAAGCCCTTTTTGAGGGGATTATTCCCACTCATGGCCTCACAACAACGAGAGGTATCCCCACCCTAAAAGGAATGGTTCGTTTTCCGCCCATGACAATGTACTATCTCAATACTCTTATTGGTGCCCTTTTCTGGTAATTCATATCTACAATTTGTAGTTAATTCATAACTTAAATAAGTGTTCTTACAATCTTATTGCGCCTCAGGTTCTGATGTGGTTAGCATCCTTGGCTCGTAGGCTCTTGGTGCTTAATGTCATTGAGTGAGAGCCAGTGCTCGATTCACTGCTGCTGTACTCTTACCCATCTGTAGGTTATCCTCATAAGTTTATGGTTCTTTGAACACTATCCACCGTTAGGTTACATATTAAATGTAGTACCGGGTTCCATGGTAAGTTGCTGCATCCTGCTTCCTGCTTTACGGTGTCTCAGTTGGATATTTATCCCGTTATCATGTGATTGCATCCCAACGCTTCGTTCAACTCTCGTTGACTACGCCACCCGTTGGTGATTAGTCATACTTGGGTGTTAATGAGTTAGGGAAACAATACCAACTGTCGTTAATCTGTTTGTTCGGCTCGACTACGCCCGCTCCGTGGGGGTAGTCCTCTGAGCACTCCTCTGTCGGGGTTGTATGTCTTTAATCATTAGTAGGTTATAACTTAAGTTCACTTCCTCTGTCCCAGTTTCCGGGGTTTACCAACATCTCCAATGAAGAATGTTTGTTACTGGTATCCTTAATGGTTATCTTGGGAGATCTATCCGGTTCCTGCTGGAAGTCGTTCTATCGACTGCCTTCATTGTATCTCTTGATACACCCCTTGTATGTTGTTGTAGTAGGTTATACTGTTGCTTACATTTATATCGCTTAGTATTTCGCCCAAGTTCAGTTCCCTGCTGACTGGTATGTCGACTCATCTTATCATGGTCAGGTCGTCAGGCCTTCCCAAGGTCTTATCCTCTGGTTCTTCTGGATTTTAAATCTGGTAATAGTGTGTATTATGACTGTAGCGTTCTGCTATCTCGCCATGATGGCTTTCCGTATAACTTAACCGTGGTAGCACTTGCCACGGCAAGTGCGCCATGCAAGATGGGCTACCGGTACTGCGTGCGTCAGTAATGGTACTTCCTCCTCCTATCTTTTTATATCTTTGGTAGTCCTCGGGACTCCTTCGATGTTCTTTCGTTTTGGATAACTAACCATTTAGCAGTTTCCTTGTTGTCTTGACAGTACTGTCACTTATCAGGGTGTTCCTCTTTTTGAGGGAACCCCTTGTTATTTTCTTATGTCTTAATCCTCGCTCCCTTTCCATACATTCGCGGTTTCTGAGTAACAATTCTCCTTTAGGCACTACATCGTAGTCCTATTTTAATATCCAATTTGTACGCGTTTTTATCGTCGTATGTGCTATGTCGACCAGGTTTGTAACCTTCCTCATTGTATGGGGTTTGGAGTCCCCGTTTCTATCTCGACTTTCCGGTAGTCTTAATTCTCATCCTTTGTATTATCCCACTGTTATGCTCATTCGGACCACTCTCCGGTACTCATGTCGCTTATCTTTTCCTATCTGTTGCACTCGTAGTGCTTTTCTTATCATTGGTATAGCGGGTTAACTCGACTGCGTAGCATGTCGGCCCATGTTGCCGGTAATTTCCGTTCTTTTATTGATAAAATCCCATTGGCAGCGCCTGTTTCACCATTGCGCTCTAATTAAAAGCTCTAAGTTTTTGTCAACTGTTGTATAACAATGCGTTTCTCATACTGCTTAATGATAACTAACTACCAGATCGGGTTTCCCCGAGTAAGAGAAGGCTTTCTGCTCTATGGCGTTTGTTCCCCGTATTCAAAGTTAGGGATTGGAGGGCGGGTTTAGGTACTATAGATATCCGGTAAACACCGCGAAGTCCTAACTAACGCACCTCTCGCTCTATCACTCAACCTTTAACCCATAACTCAATCTCAACCTCAGTATTCTCCTAAGTTCGGTAATTCCTGTCATCAGAGCGTAGTTACGCTCTGATACCACTTTTTGTAACACCCCAATTCATAAAGCCATACTTATCTTATAAACCACCATTCACTTATATTAACTTGCAGCGGATTTCTTACAATATTTGGTGTTACCGCCATTAGTCACCCACGTGACCAACTAGGCATACTAAAAGCTCCAAGATCTAGCTACGGTCTGATGGACCCAAATATACCGAACATTAGTACTTACAAGCCTTAATCATATACATAACAATCTTACAATCTCCTTATATCCAATACAACTTACTAACATTTCATACATTCACTAAACGAGTGTACAGGCACAACTCGTACAACTAAAAGAGGACAACCCAAAGTAAATTCTACCCGATCCTACTCTCTGCACTGTCGTCTTCTATCATTCACCTTTGTCGGTACGATCCCCTCATGGCCCCCAAGCTAACGTGGCTACGACGACTAAATGTCGATAGCATGGAGGTTAATTAGATGCACAACATAATAAAAAGTGCAATAAACAACAAGCCAATATGAACATTCAATGTTCAAACACAATGAATGACTTAAAGGCGTTCCCTTAATTAGTGAGTTAGTCATTTAACTCCTTAAGTTATGTTTCCTCTTAAACTCAGTCTAACCTTATCTTACCTCAATCTTAATCCTTATCTCAGTGAAATACCCTGAACTTAAATATAGTGATTAAAATTATTTTAATATGGAATTAAGGGCCTAATAGTTCCTAAATAATATTGGTACGAAAAATAAATCCAAAAGCAATGAAGAAACGCTTAAAAAGTGAAAAATGTTAAATAAGCGTTAAATAACCATAGGAGGTGCGAGACCTCGGTTAGAGTATTATATGGATTCTTAAGGCTTATTCATGCCTAATTAGTGTACGGGAACAATTCCCGAAGAAAACGGATCCATAAAATGGATTAAAACCACAAACGAACCTTAAAGCGCGTTTTTTGCGCGAAACCGGGAAAAAGCGACTTTAAGCGGGTTAAATAGACTTGTAACAATTTGGGTCAACCAGATAGTCATTAATAAACACTAATGAAGGTCTAGAACCAACAATATCAATTAAACGAGAAATAGTAAAAACTATAAAAACAGGAAGTTGTGGGGTGAGAGTGGAAATAAGCCAAATTAGTGTGTCCACGATTGCAAATAAAACTTTAAAACCCTTGTGAGGGCTGTGAGTGAGCCAATTTTGTTCCCCCTCTCACTCTCTTAATTATCTATTATTTGCAAAGGACAAAAAAGCAAAATAAAAGCAAAAAAAAATATGCTTTTCTACCCTCTCTCTCCTACTCCCTCTCATTTCCAACGTACTGCACCCCTCTCTCTCATTTTCTTCCTCCTCAAGCTGCCAACAATGGCGATTTGCAAAACCCTCCAGCACTCTCCCTTCTCTCCTCTTGTTAAGTACCCAAACCTCCACCAAAATTACAAAATTTGTACCATTGTATTCTTCTCATCAAGGAGAACATCTTTCTCTTTTCCAATTCGAAAATACCCATTTTCATCTCCATGGGTGTTCTTGCTTTTGAAGATGAAGACCACCATTAGAAGCCGCTTCTTCACCTTGTTGGTCTAAGGTAAAAAGAAATTCGAAAATACTAGCATTTCTTACCCTTATTTATAAATTAGAGTTTTCCAAGTCTTGAACTCCATTCCATGTTTGCCTAGCCGATTTTGGCTTCTTTTGGACAGTGGAAATCTTGCTCTTGTTGCTATTCTACACTCCTTCTACATACATGCAAGGTAATGCAATTTCTAAACCCTAAAATATACCTTAAATATCTAAGATGAATTAAGGGTTATTTTGTATTGAAATGGTATTATGTAATGGACTGTAGCAATAGGAATTGAAATTCCATAACCGGTGGCTTAAGAAGAAAGTAAAGGAAAGGAATGAAGAAGGAAGGAAGAAAGGAGAAGGAAAGAAAGGCTAGAAAGAACAAGTTAAATTACACTCACCTTGTGTAGCTTTTGTATGCTTATTGTAATATAATTTTGGTAGCTTGAAATGAGTATTGTAAATGGTATTGAGTAGTAGTATAATGTGGAAGAAGACTAAAATGTCTTAAAGCTTTAAAAGACAAGTAAAATCTTGTATAAACCTTGATGGAAATGGATGTTTAGTGCAGGAATTAAAATGAGTGTTTAGCGTTAGTGTGTATACTGGTAATGAATATATTGAGCAGGTTGTAAACTGTGTGGATGAGTAAGGTTGATGCGGTGAGGATACTTAGTAATGTAGGGAAACTCTGTCAAATTTTGGTTAGAAATCTAGTGGACTTGAGTGCTGTTTGACATGAAAGAATAGGGAGATGTATAGAGAAGAAAATATGAGACTTTCACTTTGGTTGGTATTTAGGAGGAAGAGGTGTAGTTGAGTAGAATTGGAAATGGTGTAATGGGACGTGTTTAACCAAGTTATGCTAGATTGGGAATCATTTAGCTAGCGGGAAGAAGAAAGTAAAAATCTGTAGCATTGGTTGAAGAAGAAAAACTGTAACAGAGGAGGAAAAACTGACAGTAGAATATGTTAAGTAACAGATTAGTATAGAGCTTTGGTTAGGTTAGTTTTAAGTGCCTAATCAATGTTACAACATGCTCGAGTTCATGTGGGAATATTGGCAAAGAAACAGGTAAAGGATTGAAGTGAGAAGAGAGCTTAAAAACTGTAAATTTGCAACAGACTTAATTTGTACTTGTTTGCAAACAAGTACACAAACAAGTACGTAAAAATGTACGCAGAAAGGATGGTCCGGGTTTGCAAACAAGTACACAAACCCGGACGACCTTAAAAAATTGAGGAATGTCTCTGAAGAGATGGTCTGGGGTTTGTAAACTGGTACACAAACCCTGACCACCATAAAACTTGGCAGAAAGTCATTCCAGGGTTTGGTCCGGGTTTGTAACCCCGGACACAAACCCGGACCAGGCTAAAAAGTGTCCAAAAAATGTTTTAAGCAAGTTAAAGGTGGGGAATTGAATGGTCTTTATATTATAAGGTAATTAAGACTTGATTAATGATGTTTAATGGTCATTAAAGCTATAAACAAGCTTAGAAAGTAATTTAAAGTAAGTGATTTAAGTAAATGGATTTGAACAACAATGAGTTAGTAAGTATAAACCGGGAACATTAGGAAAGTAATGAGTAAGGTTAATTATAGATAATTAACCACCCCACTGTATGTATGTGGTAGGATTCAAATAGTCAAACACTGAAGAGGAGTCGGTGAGTCCAAAGTCAACGATGAACTGTATGATTTCTTCATGCTCTGTATCCTAACCTGGTTACCCCGATTTGTGTGCTTATTTGATCACCTAAATAAGATAAATGCATGAATCGGACTTTATTGCACTTGAACACTTAGTTTGTATAATTCATGAAATGAATGGATGAGGATGAAGTGTTTGTGTACCTTGTAGTGTACTTGTGTAATGTATTATTGTGTGGTATAGATGTGTTGACTTCTACTAATTCCTAACTACCTAACTCCTAACGTAAGTATTGAGTAAATTGGAATGAGTAGAAGTCCGATATAGTTTCAGCCACGTGTGAGGATGAGGAGACACAAGAGGTTGGATCCGATTCTTGGCTTTAATCTTTTCCACGGCCCAAACCCCTTAAATGGGTAGCATCCCGGATTAGTGAGCCACCTAAAGCCCGGTGGTGGGACGGTGTAGTCCCTGCCCGGAGGTCACCACGACTTGACTTGAGTAAGTAAGTACGTAAGTAAAGTATTGTATGAGTAACGGTCTTGCTGGTGTAAGTTATTGACCTTGAGTAAAAGAGTAATGACCAACCGATTAACCCGGGTGGGTAAAGAAGCTAACAAGCAATGTGTATGCATGGTATAAGCGTATTTCTGTAAAGGTAAGTAGGTATGGTTGACTTGTGTTGTCTTCCCTGTATGTATTGAAATGTGTGTATGTATGCTTATGAAGTATTGTAATGTTATAAATGAAAGCATGTATGTATGTATAAGTAAATTGAACTGCATGTATTCGACCAAGTGGTCGGCGTACCCTCGCTAGTACGCGGGGTATGCGGAAGTCATATGCAGCATAAGCTGAGCCCCTAGGGCCATTGTTTTTATTGTACAGGTACCCGAAGCGGTTATGGTTCTAGTAAGAGACCGGCGGCTACACTTAGATAGCTAGAAAAGAATTGTAGATAGTAGAGAATTGTGTAGGGCTTGTAGCCTTTGATGTTGAAGTGTACCAAGGGTTACACCATATGTATTTGGAATGTATGTAGTTGTGAGAATGGGTATGCTAGACTCTTAATGAGTATGCATAAACTTGAAAGAATTGTTGTATTTGTATTTGAATTTGGATCTCAGTGAACTGGGTATGTTGTATTGTAATTACGGAGTATTGTATTAATGAGGAACTGTAGTACCCAGTTTATATTTAGAGTATGGATTGTAATTGTGAAATACCCCAAACCTTGGTATGTTGTTTAAACATTAAATAATAAATTGTTAAGACTAAAAAGAGTCTTAGAAACATAATAAACAATTTAATAAATAGTGAATAAATAAATTGTCTAAAAGGCAATAAAGGGCGAAATATGCTCTGAGCTTGGAATAACCTTGGTTAAGACTTAATAAACTTACCAAGACCTTATATGTATATTAATGAATTTATTGAATCAGTTACCAAAGAAAACCGAGCTTGAAACAAGTTAAAATACAAAATGTGCTTTGAGGAGCCTTAAAAGCACGTTTTTGAGTAACTGTCGTGTAAATGAGTTTTAAATGGCTAAATGTCCATCTTATAATTTAATATGTGTACTATTTAGTATCACATTTGGAAGTTTAAATTAATAAGGAATAAATATTTCACTTTTATGTGTTTTGTTATAGTGAAAAGTAACTAAAATAAGCTAGTTCGTAACATATATTAACATGTGTAGTCTAATTGAGAAATAAAGACTAGTAACCCCTTGTAATTAAAAGGGAGTCGGTTAGCTTGTGTGAATCACCACACTACTAGCTAATTGAGAGAGGGATAAGTATTAAATGAAAAAGCTATTTGCTCTTTACAGAATTAAATATCTTCAAAAGCAATACAATAAGTGAACCCCATCATTCATTCTCTCATTTCCTTACTATACTCACGTAGCCATTCTCCTTCCTTTCTCTTTTCACGGTCGAACAGCTCCAGCACCAACATTATACTTCAAATCCTTGTAACTTCTTGCCACTTGTCCAAATCTAAAAACCGAGACCACCGATCTCTTAGTTTCATCAAGCTCTTCGACTTAGTCCTTCAGATCTTCAAGACTCCACTTTGGTGCCAAGAGGAATCTCCATGGAAGGAGCTTGAGTTCATCTTTTTACGTAGTATTATTCTCCTTTCTTCAAGGTATGGAACTCAAAGAATATGGTGTTTTCTCTCTGATTTATGTAAGCAAATAGCTTAAAATTCCTTTGGAAATGAACGTACGTTGTGTATTCAAACTACCTAAAGAGCCAAGGGTAAATGACTTAGAAAAATGTTCTCAGAGGACTAGTAAAAAAACATACGAACTGCTGTTTGTATTTGCAGGTGAAAGGCTAATATATTGTGGGAAATTCAGTGTTTAAGATTATTGCATTTTAAGAGCTGAAGATTTATGCAATTTAAATTGTGCACTACGTTGTTATGTGGTGATATTGGTGAAGTTTGAGTATAAAAGTGTATGGGAAGTTTATATATTGATAGGTGTAGAGAACTTGCGCAGCAGAGCATGAAAAATTCATGCGTCGCTTCTGTATATTAGGTCGGGACTAGGCCTTATGTAAGGGCCCGGACCAACCCCTAAAATGACCCGTGAGTTATACAAAGTTTAAGGTCCGGGACTGGTTAAGGTTAAGGACCCGGACCAATTGTTTAAAATGGCCGAGAGTGGAATAAGGTTGTGGTCCGGGGCTTGGGATGGGTACAAGGACCCGGACCACCCTGCTGAAATACGCCGATAGTTTTTACAAGTGTTGGTCCGGGACTTAGGGTAAGGACCAAGTCCCGGACCACTCTAAAAATGTTGTTAAAGGTTGGAAAATGATGTCTAAAGATGGGGAGTGATGGATAATGATGTTGTTAAGGTTGTTAAGGACATGTTGGTGAGTTATAATGACAGTTTGGTGGGTGAGAAGTTGGATAAAATGTGAGAGTAAAACAAGTTAAAAATGTAAAGATATTTAACTAGCTAACGGAGGTAACTATAGTCATTCGACGTTACACAAACATGTTACCCCAATGTTAATGAAGGTAACTTTAATGTACCAGTTGTTCGAGAATTGTTCGAGGAACCTAAATGGACATGGTAGAGTGGACTCCGGCGACAGGTATGGTTTTCTTGCAACCTGTGTCCTACCGGATTACACCGGCTTGTATGCCAATGTGTTTTTCTGTGTGTTTGCCACCTTGTAAGATAAAACATGAATGAGTTTTAGTAATTCATTTATGTTGGCGAATCTGGTCACCAATACCGTTTAACCTCAAATAGGTGTTAACCTTAGCTAACCAAATCTAGGTACACATGAGATATCGGTATTCGGAGTTAACGGCCCAAACCTTGGGAACGTTCTAACCACGGCTATGCGTGAGTTAGTTGTGTATGGTTATTGTTTATCGGTGTGTGAACCTCCCTTACATGCTTAACACGGTTGTGATACCGAATGGTGTGTGGATGTGATAGGTTCCATAATGGAGCCTTAACTACTTAACTATAAGTATATGTGTATTAATGGGGGGTGAGGAGTCCGGTCATGTTCCGGCCACGCGTGTGATGGACGGGAGTCGATGTCATACCCGGTTCGACTCTCTTGGTGTATGTTAGGTTGTTTACTCATTGGGTTTCCAATCTTCCTTTAGCTTAGCCAAAGCTATGTTACTGACCCACGTCGGTTTTCTGGGGCATACAATGGGTGTTCGGTGTGCTTGGTTTACTGTACCCAACGCACCTTAGTGTTAAGTTATCTGTTCATTTAAAGAAACGGTAGCAAGTTATGGAACGAGCTTATCATGAGTTGGCAACATTCTCTAGGCTCTAAGTGAACTAATTATGGTTGGGTTGGGTCCTTAAGAAACCGTACCCGTTGTATTATGTGTTATGGATGTATTGCAATTTATTCGGTGTGAAGTTATATGTGGTAAATTGTGGATATGTGGATTATGGTTATGAATTCAGGTTTATAATAAGAAGCGTTTAAGGATAACCGATTAATGGGTAGATGTCGTCTGTTAAGGAAGTAACTCCATTAAGAGGAGAGTCACTCTAGGGTTAAGGGAAACAAGTTGATTTGTTATGTGTGGATGTATGGATGTGTTGGGTGTTTGTTGAGCCCTATAGCTGGGCGTATGCATGTGTGTGTGTTTATGGTTTACATGCAGGATTTAAATGTAATCAACAGCATGCTAAGACGACAATTAGTTGTGCGTGGCCCGGTAGCATGCGGGCTGCGGGATTACCATACCAGCAAAGGTGCTGACCCCCTTGGGGGCCACCCTTTTCTCCTTTTTCTATTTCAGTACAAGGAGCTGGAAGCCGTTCGAGAGTAGGACGGGGTAGATGTTTGTACATTGGTAGCCCTTTAATGGTGTATGTATTATAGGTGTAGTAAGACCGAATTTGTTATCGGCATTGGTTAATGAATACTCGGTACAGTGGGGGATGTATATGTAAATAATTGTTGGAAATGGAATCAGGATTGTATGTGTGTAGTTGCTCGGGGATCTAGTCCATCAGACCGATATAATATGTATGTATTAGCCTTGTTAGCCACGTGGGTGGTTAACGGCGTGTAACACCAACGGATTAAGTAATGTGATGGTTTATGTTTCCGCGCTGCAGATGGTTATAAAGTGCGACGTTGTGGATGGGGTGTTACAAAAAGTGGTATCAGAGCGAAAGTATCGCTCTGATGACTGAATTACCGAGCTTAGGAAGTACCGAGTTAAGATTTTAGTACTTTGGGTTAAGGGGTGAGTGATAGCGTGAGAGATACGCTAGTTAGGAACTACCAGTAAATACTGGAAACCTACTATATCCATCCCGCCCTCCACACCCCTATTTTATGACTTGGGAAAGAACGCCAGAGAGATGAAAGCCCTCTCTTACCCGGGAAGACCCGGTCTGGCTGTTATAAACTATCTTGTAAGTATGGGGAACCTGTCATACGGTAGATTCTGAAAAGTAGAAATCCGGAGACGGCTCCAGGTGACAACTGTAACCGCACTTGATAGCAAGGAATGGAGAATTTGTGTATAGGAGAATGAAATTTCCGGCAACCTGGGTCGACATGCCGAGCAGTCGAAAACTACCAGCTTGCAACAGGCAAGAGGTGAAATAATGAAACCCGAGACGAGAGTCTACGGGATGGCAAGTGTTAGTAATGGCACCAACGGTATACCAACCGACAAAGAAACTACAACGTAGTACCCAAACAAGAGACAAGTCTCAGTAACCACGACAAATGCGTGGAATGGGCTACGAAGAAGACACAATAATAAGTAAAAGGGG
This sequence comes from Limonium bicolor, assembly GCA_023374045.1. Lineage (NCBI taxonomy): Eukaryota > Viridiplantae > Streptophyta > Magnoliopsida > Caryophyllales > Plumbaginaceae > Limonium > Limonium bicolor. The sequence goes on from CM041782.1 coordinate 223,932,632, forward strand.
TCTCCCAGAAGGGGAAACACCCTAGTAATGTTTATTAGAGGAGGACAATGAGAAGTTGTGCAGGAGATTAGTTATCAATTAGAGTATCAAGTAAGGGCCATGAGGCCACTGAATACGGTGCAGACAAAACAGTACCGCAGCCGGTACATGTTGAACCGACAGCCAGTTAACAGGGCGCACTTGCCGTGGCAAGTGCAGCTATAACAGGGCTGTTCGAAGAAAAAAAAAAGACAACTACAAACTACTTAGTAAAATACCCAGAAATTAAATGTGATCATCGTAACCGTGGAAGGGCTTAACAGCCTAACCTTTGTAAATGGGAATATATCAGTCAGCAAGAAGCTAGACTTGGTTAAGGCAAGAAGGTGTTGTGAAACCAGGAGAATTTTTCTTTCAAACTCAGATTTATTTCAAACTCGTTTCTTTCAAAAACCAAATCTCTTTTAAACCAGTACTTTTTACCCTTCTTTCAAACCAGATTACCTTTGAATAACCGGACGGAAAACGGTGAAAACGAGGGTACAACCCGACGGTATGGATGGAGTTCAGAATAGTACACGGTGGATAAACCTTCCCTGGAATGAGTTCGGGAAGCACGGAATGTATATTGTCAGAGGACAATATAAGGGAGTTGACAACAGAATACTTCACCTAGGCGTGTGACGGACACTACGAGTGTACCAACTGCGTTGTGGGACGACCGCACTCCGATAGGAGCATGTGGGCCTAACAGACCTACTTATGGGTTAGTCGGGTAAGTAGTAATGTATCAGTATGATACCCCATATATGTATACGAGAAAAGTCCGAAACACGGGAAGTAGTCGACTCCATACTACGGTCAGCAGTAAAAGTCAAGTAAGAACTAAGGATTACCACGAATGGTTGAAGTAAAGGAACCAGTTGAGAAGACTAAATGAATGGTAAATTTGTCCAAGAGATGTGTAGGGTCAAAAGTGCGAAGAGCACGGATGGTTATGCAAAGACATCACGTATGTCTTAGGAAGTTGAAGGAATGAGACATGGTAGCTGGAACGAATACCCAGCTAAGGAAGTAAGAAGGCATAGTCTACTGAATGTACTCATAGGTGAAAGTTAAATGTAATGGCATACCTTAGTAACACCCAGGAGTAGTCCTTGAAGGGTGTTGGGATCAAACATTGTGGATGGGGCAACGTAACAGAAACGTAAGAAGGGAACCCACTTAACAGTAGGACCCTAAGTTGCCAAAGAGACAACTTGGAAGGAATCGAGATGTGACGACCTTGTTAAACCATGTAATGTCGTACAGAAAGGTAAATGTGTGGTAATAGCCTTTAGTGAGCAGAGCTCGAGGCAGTGGCTTATAAGCCACAAGCAAGATAGGTCATGTAATGGAATCAATTATAAAGTTTATGTTGTACAGGAAAATAAAGCGGAGAACGAACCACTGCTTAAGAGTGGGATACCTCTAGATATGGTGAAACCGCGAGAGCGGTAGATGTGTGGATCAAGTTTAGGAAATATGTGGAGGATGAACCATGTTGTTATTACCCCAGGATGATTTGAATAAAATAATACGAAAGAAAGTGTTTGTAACAGTGGTGTAGACAGGAAGAGTACTAAGTCTGGTAGCAACCACCATAGGTGGGTGATGTTAAATGTGTAGCGAACAACGCTTAAGAAAATAAAGGCCCGAGAAATGTGTATTCAGAAATCAGCCAAACAAGTGGCCAAACCCAGTGTAACAGCGGAAGCTAATATAATAGCGGATGCAGTATAAGTTGAGGTGTATAATGAGTAAGGATACGGTGTGTACTAAGCGACCGTTGTATAATATTATTAAGGGATGGTATGACAATTAAGCAGAGTTGTGAGTTAAACCCAGTGGAGATACAACAGTAAGTTATAATGAATAAGCTGGACAGTAACCAGTAACCGGTATTATGAGATAAGAATCTCAGTAAAACACAGTGTGAATTCCTATTGCAATCGCATGAGAGATTTACTGCCAAGAGTTACGCCTCTGCACTCTGTATGACTGAGTGTTTTGGTATTGCGTTTGCGCAATAACGATCGAGTGGGATAGCTAGGATTTGGAAGATGATAATTGTGGAAGGCGAACAAGGAGAATTATAACACTATAAGACCGAGGCATATGAAATGCAAGGTCATATCAATGAAATGATACTGGTACAGAACTAAATATGGAAGCAGGACTAGCAATAGTGACTACAGTAGCACTAAGTATCAAATATCGGTATGAAATATACCTCAGGTGTAGGAAATAACTGAGAGAGCACTACACATCAGGTAGTAGCTCAACCTCAACCGGCAGTAAGTCGAAAGGAATTGAGGCAATATTGAGAAATACATAGCAGTATACACTGTAAATTGTCATGGAGGTAGATAAAAGGTTTGTAACTCACCGAATTCGCTCACGGTAAGAGATACCACGCTTCGGTTGAGAAACCATGGTTACCAGGATAAGGGTAATACATAAGAGGTGTACAGTACAGTAACAGTAAAGAGTGGGGAAAACTAGCTCTATGGTACCAGAGTTGTGCAACAGAGGCCAGCGAGCCCATGCATCGAATAATGAATATATTTGTGAATATGAATAAGTGGCTAGTAATTAATGCTAGAAGCCTTATAGGCCAGGAACGAACCGGTAATGAGTTAGATAAACTCCAATGAGAATCCTTGGTTAGGAACTAAACCGCTAATATGGTCAAGATCCTTTAACGGACCGCGTGGAAGTTAAAACACTCCACGACGGTAGAACATTTTTAACACTATGTTCAGTGGTTGATTACGTGGGCGTAATCTCTTTTAAGGGGGGTAGAGCGTAAAACCGCTTAGGTGTTTTTACCGTACAAGTGTACGTGAACTATGTTGTGCATAGCACAAAAATAATTGTTATGGTGGTTGGGCATGGTTAAATGGTGGTAATTGCGCACAGAAGATGCGAAATACTATTGGGGTAGGTGTGACTACCTTGGTAATGGGTTGTGGGTAAGTACAAATACTAAGGAGTAAATAAACTCCTGGGGAACTAAAGCCCCAATGGTGTGTGTTCGCATAATACCAAATGTAACACGATGTATTGTATTTTGATAAAAAAACATATATATATATATATAGTGTGGTGATTTATGAAGGGTATGAAACTGACATGGAACTTAGTAAGAATTAGATTCCCTAGGTAACTTGATTAAAAGCGAATGGATATATTGATGGACTAAGTCTATCCCTTGGAGATGTAATGATTATGACTAGAAGGATCAAAAGATAGAAAGTGGAATATGCTTGAATTAATTGTTGGTTGAAAATGAAGTGGGAGGTGGAACTTGATTTGCATGCGATCAAGGGAAGCCGAACACAAATTGGGGTGGAAGGATAGTTCAACACTGATGCTGATCACATCAGGGTTGGATGACTCTTGAAGCTCCCTATAAGTGGTCACAAATAACACCATTAAGAAAGGATGCAAGGAGCATAAGTTGGACTTGGAGTTGTATTGAACTTTCAAAAGGGTTTTCAATAGGTATTTCCAAAACAGTGGATTGATATTTTAAATAAAGGATTCTCCTGTTTACTTAACCTGGTAAAGAATATTTTTGTAGTGCTTGCTCACGAGCTGAGGACGTATGAGCCTTTGTCTTCGGACCGGTGACATGAGAAGTACATATGTTAAAAAATTAAGTGAATGTTTTGATCTCCCAAGGAACGGGGACCAGCAGGTGTCCATCGCGACCGGGTTCTGCGGGGATCACAGTGTATATGTACTCAACGTGGGACTCGAGCCCATGAAGAGATGGAAAAGGTATTTCTATTTGTTATACGTGCTAAGGCATGTTGTGTGATATGTGTAATAAATATTACCTTGACCTTGAGTCTTAATATGGTTGGGTTCTGAATTGATTATGTTACTTGCGGACTATGAGTCCAAAGGTGGTCATGTTACCCAGACTGAGAGTCTGAGGGTTGTATGGGAGTACAATACTATTAAGGTACCGGACCATTGAGTCCGAGGTAATCATGTGAGGATGATACGTTATGGGATGGATGTGTATGTTGTACCCGGACCTTCAAGTCTGAGGTTGTGGTGTAAGGTGTGTTGGTTATGGAAGTGTTTTATTATACAAGTAATTCCCGTATTCTAAACCAATGATATGTGGGAAGTGTGAACTTCGGGGAAGAAGTTCTTTTAAGGGGGGTAGACTGAAATACCCCCAACCTTGGTATGTTGTTTTTTAAACATTAAATAATAAATTGTTAGACTAAAAAGAGTCTTAGAAACATTAATAAACAATTTAATAAATAGTGAATACAATAAATTGTCTAAAAGGCAATAAAGGGCGAAATATGCTCTGAGTGGAATAACCTGGTTAAGACTTAATAAACTTACCAAGACCTTATATGTATATTAATGAATTATTGAATCAGTTACCAAAGAAACCGAGCTTGAAAACAAGTTAAAATACAAAATGTGCTTTGAGGAGCCTTAAAAGCACGTTTTTGAGTAACTGTCGTGTGTAAATGAGTTTTAAATGGTAAATGTCCATTATTACTCTTTAATTAATATGTGTACTCATTAGTATCACATTGGAAGGTTTAAATTAATAAGGAATAAATATTTCACTTTTATGTGTTTTGTTCTAGTGAAAAGTAACTAAAAATAAGCTAGTTCGTAACATATATTAACATGTGTAGTCTAAATGAGAAATAAAGACTAGTAACCCCTTGTAATTAAAGGGAGTCGGTTAGCTTGTGTGAATCACCACACGTACTAGCTAATTGAGAGGATAAGTAGTAAATGAAAAAGCACTATTTGCTTTACATAATTAAATATCTTCAAAAGCAACTACAATAAGTGAACCCCATCACATTCTCTCATTTCCTTACTATCTCACGTAGCCATTCCCTTCCTTCTCTTCTTCACGGTCGAACAGCTCCAGCACCAACATACAACTCAAATCCTTGTAACTTCTTGCTCACTTGTCCAAATCTAAAAACGAGACCACCGATCTCTTAGTTTCATCGAGCTCTTCGACTTAGTCCCTTCAGATCTTCAAGAGCTCCACTTTGGTGCCAAGAGGAATCTCCATGGAAGGAGCTTGAGTTCATCTTTTTACGTAGTATTATTCTCCTTTGCTTCAAGGTATGAGAACTCAAAGAATATGGTGTTTTCTCTCTGATTTATGTAAGCAAAATAGCTTAAAATTCCTTTGGAAAATGAACGTACGTTGTGTATTCAAACTACCTAAAGAGCCAAGGTAAATGACTTAGAAAAATGTTCTCAGAGGACTAGTAAAAAAACATACGAACTGCTGTTTGTATTTGCAGGTGAAAGGCTAATATATTGTGGGAAATTCAGTGTTTAAGATTATTGCATTTTAAGAGCTGAAGATTTATGCAATTTAAATTGTGCACTACGTTGTTATGTGGTGTATATTTGGTGAAGTTTTGAGTATAAAAGTGTACTGGGAAGTTTATATATCTGATGTGTAGAGAACTTGCGCAGCAGAGCATGAAAAATTCCATGCGTCGCTTCTGTATATTAGGTCCGGGACTTAGGCCTTATGTAAGGGCCCGGACCAACCCTAAAATGAGACCGTGAGTTATACAAAGTTTAAGGTCCGGGACCTGGTTTAAGGTTAAGGTTAAGGACCGGACCAATGTTTAAAATGGCCGAGAGTGGAATAAGGTTGTGGTCCGGGGCTTGGGATGGGTACAAGGACCCGGACCACCCTGCTGAAATACGCCGATAGTTTTTACAAGTGTTGGTCCGGGACTTAGGGTAAGGACCAAGTCCCGGACCACTCTAAAATGTTGTTAAAGGTTGGAAAATGATGTCTAAAGATGGGGAGATGATGGATAATGATGTTGTAAGGTTGTTAAGGACATGTTTGGTGAGTTATAATGACAGTTTGGTGGGTGAGAAGTTGGAATAAAATGTGAGAGTAAATAAGTTAAAAATGTAAGATATTTAACTAGCTAACGGAGTTAACTATAGTCATTCGACGTTACACAAACATATTACCCCAATGTTAATGAAGGTAACTTTAATGTACCAGTTGTTCGAGAATTGTTCGAGGAACCTAAATGGACATGGTAGAGTGGACTCCGGCGACAGGTATGGTTTTCTTGCAACCTGTGTCCTACCGGATTACACCGGCTTGTATGCCAATGTGTTTTTCTGTGTGTTTGCCACCTTGTAAGATAAAACATGAAATGAGTTTATAGTAATTCATTTATGTGGCGAATCTGGTCACCAATACCGTTTAACCTCAAATAGGTGTTAAACCTTAGCTAACCAAATCTAGGTACACATGAGATATCGGTATTCGGAGTTTAACGGCCCAAACCTTGGGAACGTTCTAACCACGGCTATGCGTGAGTTAGTTGTGTATGGTTATTGTTTATCGGTGTGTGAACCTCCCTTACATGCTTAACACGGTTGTGATACCGAATGGTGTGTGGATGTGATAGGTTCCATAATGGGGCCTTAACTACTTAACTATAAGTATATGTGTATTAATGGGGGGTGAGGAGTCCGGTCATGTTCCGGCGCACGTGTGTGATGGACGGGAGTCGATGTCATACCCGGTTCGACTCTCTTGGTGTATGTTAGGTTGTTTATCATTGGGTTTCCAATCTTCCCTTTAGCTTAGCCAAAGCTATGTTACTGACCACGTCGGTTTTCTGGGCATACAATGGTTGTTCGGTGTGCTTGGTTTACTGTACCAAACGCACCTTAGTGTTAAGTTATCTGTTCATTTAAAGAACGGTAGCAAAGTTATGGAACGGGCTTATCATGAGTTTGGCAACATTCTCTAGGCTCTAAGGTGAACTAATTATGGTGGGTTGGTTCCTTAAGAGAACCGTACCCGTTGTATTATGTGTTATGGATGTATTGCAATTCCTACTCGGTGTGAAGTTATATGTGGTAAATTGTGGATATGTGGATTATGGTTATGAATTCAGGTTTATAATAAGAAGCGTTTAAGATAAACCGATAATGGGTAGATGTCGTCTGTTAAGGAAGTAACTCCATTAAGAGGAGAGTCACTCTAGGGTTAAGGGAAACAAGGTTGATTTGTCATGTGTGGATGTATGGATGTGTTGGGTGTTTGTTGAGCCCTATAGCTGGGCGTATGCAATGTGTTGTGTGTTATGGTTTACATGCAGGATTTAAATGTAATCAACAGCATGCTAAGACGACAATTAGTTGTGCGTGGCCCGTAGCATGCGGGCTGCGGGATTACCATACCAGCAAAGGTGCTGACCCCCTTGGGGGCCACCCTTTTCTCTTTCTTTTCTCTATTCAGGTACAAGGAGCTGGAAGCCGTTCGAGAGTAGGACGGGGTAGATGTTTGTACATTGGTAGCCCTTTAATAGTGGTATGTATTATAGGTGTAGTAAGACCGAATTTGTTATCGGCATTGGTTAATGAATACTCGGTACAGTGGGGGATGTATATGTAAATATTGTTGGAAATGGAATCAGGATTGTATTTGTAGTTGCTCGGGATCTAGTCCATCAGACCGATATAATATGTATGGATTAGCCTTGTTAGCCACTGGGTGGTTTACGGCGTGTAACAACCAACGGATTAAGTTAAATGTGATGGTTATGTTTCCGCTGCAGATGGTTATAAAGTGCGACGTTGTATGGATGGGGTGTTTACAAATTGTGTATTTAATTGTGTAGTACTCGAGTATTCTGGTCCATCAGACCGATGTTATAAGTAGTAGTAGGCCTTGTTAGTCACGTGGGTTGCTAACGTCATTCTTTCACTCACCGTTGTGTAAGGAAGTATCCATATCCACTGCGAAGGTATGTAAGTATGAGGTGATTAGATGGTAATGACGGTATTAGCGGTAGGTGTAACACCCCCCAAACACTGGCCTAGGGGTTAGGGGTATTACACGCCGCGTATTATTACTTAATAACGCAAGGCTCTAATATTCACACGCAAATAAGCAAATAAGGCCCAAAACAGAATACTTAAATAAAGTATAATCAAGATGATGTCGCAACATCCCAAAAGTATTACAGAACCCACCAAACTAATATCAGAAGCGGAAGCTAACAAAGTAGCCCAAAGGCTCAAATTCAAATACAAGTCTCAACGAAACAATTAACAAAATGAACTAAACTCCAGAGCTGCAAGTGTGACCCTCGCTGATCAATCTGCAATGTTAGATAAAGTAGGGGAATGAGCACACAACTATGCCCAGTAGATGACAAACTTCATCAACCAGCATGCTCAAAACATTTTACAGAATGTTGACAAATCAGAAGGAATCAAAGGAATCCATAAGCATGTCAGAAAACAGAACAGAAGTCCATGCGATAGAGGACTAAATAGAGTCAGAAGCAGACAGAAGTAGAAAACAGAGTGGGACACTAGCGATCACAGCATACAGACAGAACAAGCAACAAGCTCGTGAACAGAACGAGGAAACCTCACTCGTAAACAGAACAGGTGAACACACCCGTGAACAGAACGGGGAACATCACCCGTGAAACAGAAGGATCCTACATAGCGCGCTACGAGACAGTGAAACCAGCCATCCAAAGGCTCAGACACAGAGATAACTAGGTCCCAAAACAGAGGCTTAAATACAGATAAGCATATGTGCACCAAAGGCACCAGAAAGCACTTAGATAGCTTGGGAATCAGAGGGGGAATCCAACCCCGCAAACGGAAGTCAAAACGGAGCTCAAACGAGCAAGTTATTGTCAAAACAGAGGCATGTCCGAACTTGTGTCCGGACATCAATGTTCGGACACAAGTCGAGACTCAGAAGTCGAAATCAGACAGATGTCCGAACATGTGTCCGAACTACGAAGTTCGGACACAAGTCGAACCTTAAAACAGAAGTAGAGACAGAGGTGTCCGAACATCGAAGTTCGGACGGATGTTTGGACGCTTTTCGGAAAACAAACGCGCGCAGAGTCCGAACTTGTGTCCGGACATCAGATGTTCGGACACAAGTCGAAGCCAAAATCAGAGAATGCAGAAGGCTGTGTCCGAACTTCAAAGCTCGGATAGAAGTTCGGACACAGCAAAAAACTTCAGAAATTTAAAACGCAGCAGGGCACGTCCGAACTTCAAAGGTCGGACCGAAGTTCGGACGCGCCGAAAAGCACAGAGAACAGAAGCGATTTTCACACAGACAGAGGCATCAAAACAATGTCAAACATCATAAGTTTTCAGAAAACAACCTTGGGGGTTTGTAAGCATTAAGACAACATCAAATAGACAGTTCGCAACCACAATTGCAAGACAATTCACAATCAAATTTTAGAACCGGAATGAAACTCCCCAAGGTCGAACACACAAGTCGAATCCATAAGCCACCTACCTCAATTACAGCAGAGACGAAACACGGTCTGAACAGCAGAGAATCCCGAATCCGAAACAGAGCAATCGACTACACCGTCACAGCAAGACAGACCAAATGCAATTCCAGAATTCTGAATAACCACAACGCAGAACAATGCCAATTCAGAAACGGAAACTCAAACCCTGAAACCGGAATTGCAATCTAAACTGCACACAACCCTCACCTGAATTCTGAGATGAAAACCTCAGACGAAGCCAATCGCAGAAGAGGATTGATAAAACGCAAGGGCCAACGCTGAATCACAATTAGATTGCAGAGGCACAATTAGAAAGAGGGAGTTCTCAAAACCTAAAACCTCAAACTGAAACTGAATTGTATAATCCATATACAATTCGCAAACCTGATCGCAGAGGAGAAGACGAAGTAGATGCAGAACCCTCCAACAGCACAGCACAACGAACGGATCAGTAACACAACGCAGGAGAGGAGAAAAGCTCTGAATAATAAGAGAGAGAAGGGAGAAGGGAAGGCTCAACGTCTTGAGAACTGATCGGGAAAATTAGAAAGTGAGAGCGTGGTGAGGAACGTGGTTAGGGAAGTAATTAAGGATAATTTTTTATGAGATAAGAGGTCTCTCACCAGAAAATCAAATGAGAAGGAAAAAGACTTCCTCGTCCCCAGCTTAATTAGAATGGACTTCCTTGTCCTGAATAATGGAATATCCCAGCATAAGACAACGTTACACGAAATAAAATTGTAACGAACTTTTGGGTTATAACATCACCTCCCCACCCTTAAAAGAATTTCGTCTCGAAATTAAAACATACCTACTGCTCGAGAGGGCGGAAACTTAGACGAACTTCGCTTTCGACCTCCCGGTCGCCTCTTCCTCGGACTGACCCGACCACTACACCTTCACCAAGGGCATGGTCTTACTTCTGGAGCTTTACGAACATCCCGGGCTAAATCCTCGAGGAGCTGCTTCAAACGTGAAGTCCCCCTCAACTGAAGCGGACTGAAATCAATCACATGCGACGGGTCCGGAATATACTTCCTCAGCATAGAAACATGGAACACACTGTCATTGCTGCTAAAGATGGAGGCAGAGCCAAACGATAGGCAACCGGTCCGATCCTCTCTAGGATCTCAAAAGGACCCACAAAACGAGGGCTAAGCTTGCCTCTCTTCCCAAACCACGAACAACTCCACGAACCGGAGAAACCTTCAGATACACATGGTCGCCCACCTCAAACTCTAGAGGTCATCTCCTCTGATCGGCGTAACTCTTCTGACGACTCTGAGCCACAAGCAAGCGCTCTCTGATAGACTGAATCTTGCCCACTGCATCCCGAACCAAGTCTGGACCAATCACGGCTCTCTCCTTCAGGTCGTCCCAACAGATGGGTGACCTGCATCTCCTGCCATACAAGGCCTCAAACGGAGCCATCCCGATACTGGTCTGAAAACTATTGTTATAGGCAAACTCAATCAATGCAACGTGCTGATCCCAGCTGCCCCCGAAGTCCAACACCATGCTCTGAGCATGTCCTCAAGGACCTGATTCGTCCTCTCTGTCTGACCGTCGACTGAGGATGATATGCTGAGCTGAAAGACAACTTCGTACCCATAGCCTGATGCAAACTCTGCCAGAATCTGGACACAAACTCGATCTCTGTCAGACACAATAGAAGCGGGAACCCCATGTAGACGCACAATCTCATCCATGTACAACTGAGCCAGCGATGCAAGCTGAAAGTCTTCCTGACAGGCAAGAAGTGAGCGCTCTTCGTGAGCCGGTCCACAATAACCCAAACTGCATCAAAGCCCCTCGGAGTCTTGGGCAATCCCATAACGAACCATCCCAACGCTCTCCCCACTTCCACTCCGGAACGGGAAGAGGCTGAAGCAAACCAGCTGGTCTCTGATGCTCAGCTTTGACCTGCTGACAGGTCCTACATCTGGATACAAAGTCGGAGATGTCCATCTTCATATTACTCCACCAGAATGTCTCACGTAGGTCCCGGTACATCTTCACACCTCCTGGGTGTACCGAGTACGGAGCTCCATGAGCCTCCTGCATAATCTCCCGCCTCAGCGTGTCGTCTGCCGGCACACAAACACGGTCTCTGAACCTCAGGCAGCCATCCTCTGAAACTCTGAACTCAGACTCCTGACCAGCAGCAATCTCGTCCCTGATCTTACACAAACCGGCGTCGAGCTCCTGACTGGCCTTGATCCGGTCGATCAAGGTAGGCTGAATCTGCAACGCTGCCAACATCCCAGACCTCTCTGGACGAACAACCCAGATACCCATGCACTACAACTCGAGAGCAGACCTCTGCACACCAGACAAAGCACAAACGGTCCCAGATGGACCCCTCCTACTGAGCGCATCAGCAACCACATTCGCCCTACCGGGATGGTAGAGGATCTCCAGATCGTAGTCGTGCAGCAACTCCAGCCACCTCCTCTGCCTCAAGTTCAACTCCTTCTGAGTGAACAGATACTTGAGGCTCTTGTGGTCCGTATACACCTTGCACGCTGCTCCATACAGATAGTGCCTCCAAATCTTCAAGGCAAACACAACTGCAGCTAACTCCAGGTCATGGGTCGGATAGTTCTTCTCATATGGCTTCAACTGACAAGAGCCATATGCTACCACCTTCCCATGCTGCATCAGAACACACCCCAGTCCCTTATGGGACGCATCACAGAAAACCTCAAGACCCTCGGTCCCCTCCGGAAGAGTCAAGATTGGCGCAGTAGTCAACCTCTTCTTCAGCTCTAGAAAGCACTGCTCACAGGCATCGCTCCACTCGAACTTCACATCATTCTCAAGCAGACGAGTCAACGGGATCACCAGCTTGGAGAAGCCCTCCACAAACTTGCGATAGTAGCCCGCTAGTCCAAGGAAGCTACGAATATCCCCGACATTAGTAGGCCTGGCCCACTCAGTAATAGCTCGAATCTTCTCCGGATCCACGGAGATACCATCCTTGGAGACCACATGTCCCAAGAATACCACCTGGTCCCCCAACCAGAAACTCACACTTCTCAGCTTCGCATACAGCTCCTTCTCCTCAGAGTCTGGAAACGGTCCTCAAATGCTCCTCGTGCTCCTCAGCACTCTTGGAATACACCAAGATGTCATCTATAAACACCACTACGAACTGATCCAGAAAGGGTTTGAACACCCGGTTCATCATATCCATAAACACTGAAGGCGCATTCGTCAACCCGAATGGCATCACTAGGAACTCGTAGTGTCCATAACGAGTCCTGAAAGCGGACTTAGGCACGTCGTCTGCCTTAATCCTCAGCTGATGATATCCCGACCTCAGATCGATCTTCGAAAATACCTTAGCTCCTGCTAACTGGTCGAACAAGTCGTCTATGCGCGGGAGAGGATACCTACTCTTAATGGTAACCTTGTTGAGCTCCCTGTAGTCAATGCACAACCGCATGCTACCGTCCTTCTTCTTTACAAATAGCACTGGCGCTCCCCAAGGTGACACACTCGGGCGAATGAAGCCCTTATCCAGCAGCTCCTGCAACTGGACCTTCAACTCCTAAGCTCAGCAGGCGCCATACAGTATGGGGCCTTAGAAATGGGCTGAGTCTCAGTGCAAGCTCGATCGAGAACTCCACCTCTCTAACAGGGGGAAGCCCAGGTACGTCATCCTGGAACACATCTGGGAAGTCTCTGACCACTGGAATGTCCTCCATCCTCGCATCCTTGCGAACCTCAGGGATGTAGCACAGATATCCCTGGCATCCTTTCCTCAAGAAACGAAACGCCTGCATGGCTGAAATCACTGACGGCGAGCACGGGAGTCCATTCCCTGCTACAACTAGGCAGGGCTGACCCGGCTCCTCAAAGGTGACTCTCGAAGCAGCACAATCAATGTGGGCATGGTGCGCAGCAAGCCAATCCATGCCCAAAATCACATCAAAAGTAGTCATCTCCATCGGGATGAGGTTAGCACACAGAGTCCTATCTCTGACTAATATCGGACTATCTCTACAAACAGAATTCAGATGCATAGAAGAGTCCCTAACTAATGGACTATGCACACACAACTCAACACCCAGAGGGCAACAGGCAAACCGAGCTCACCCACCAACTCAGCAGTAATAAAGAGTGGGTGGCTCCAGAGTCAAACAAGCAGAAAACAGAACGAGAAGACAACTGGAGAATACCTGTGACAACTCTGTCGGTCGATCGGTCTCTCTCTCCAGCCATCGCGTAGAGAGACGAGGAATTCCAGCGAAAGTGGGAGGAGATGTCAGAGGCGATAGATCTCCTGAAGGGTCGGGATGCGGCCGGAAGCAATGATGGAAAAGAGGCACCCGGGGGGAGGCCTTAATCACTATCGAGGAGGAAGAGGATGACGTCATCGATATGAGCCTATACCCCTTCTCCGAGAAGATCCGTAAAGCTAAACTTCCACCCCACTTCGTCACCCCGGCTGTGGAGAAGTACGATGGTACTGGGGATCCTGCTCAGCACATTAAGAAGTTCATGTTCGCCATGAACACCCAGGGGATTAGCTCCCTCGCCTTGTGCAACTTATTCCCTGGGACACTCTCCAAGAGAGCCTTGAGTTGGATCTCGTCCAGACCGCCCCAGTCGATCTCCAGTTTCAAACAGCTAACCGAGGAATTCCAGCAGTACTTTGCGGCCAGTAAGAAGGTAAAAAGAGAAACGATAGAGCTCATGGATGTGAAACAGGCGAAGGGAGAGACTGTAAAGGAGTACAGCGAGCGGTTCCACAAGCAGGTGGCTGAAATCGATGATATCGATGAGAAGATACTGATCAAAGCCTTCGGTAATGGCCTGGCCCACCCCCGTCTCGCCGGAAAGATAGCCACCAAGGCGCCGAAATCGCATGGTGAGCTAGCCGAGATGATCCACGACTTCCTCAAATCGGAAGTTGCGGAGAATAAGGCCAAGGAACTCCTCAACAACTTTAGAGCTCCCGCGGGGTGGAGAAGAAAGGAAGCCAGACAGGAGGGGTCGTCACGACCGGAGGGTCGCACCAAGGGGGAATCCGATACAAGCCTTATTCCAAGACCCCGGCCCCCCAAGGACAGCAGGCCTCGAGCTCCAGAGCCTTCCCTACGGTACTGATAGACCCAGGGAAATATGTCGCTGCCGTGAGAGAGGGACTCCTACCCGCCGAAGAAGCCCAACCCGGGAGAGGTGCCGGTGGCCTTCTGTGAGTATCATGGACCGCAGCCACAGGACCGTCAATTACGCAAACCTCGCCAAAGAGTTAAGGCTGATCGAGGAGAACAAGAAGAAAGGAAGGGGAACCCAGCACAGGCAGCACTATGGCGGCCAGTCCTCCCGGCCTAAACCAGAAGAGGAAGTCCACCCAGAGTTGGACCACAACAAGTCCTTCGGGGTAATCACAGGTCTGTAGAGTGCATAGGGCAATCCTCTAGGAAGGGGGCGAAGTCCCCCTTAGAAAGAAAAGAATCTTCTCTGTATCCCGCGGGAGACCGTGGCTTGCTGCTACTTTATTAAAGTTTTTTACCATATAAGTGTGCACGTATTCCAATAAAGCTTCATGTATTTCAAAATTTACAAATAAACGAACGTTAACAAAACAAAGATGCAGAAACTAATAAAACCTTCCTTGAGAATGTTCACAGGATTATTCTCAGAAGTGGGGCCCCTGACCCCCAACGAAAGAAAAAGACACGTCCACGAGGTTCACCGGGAACTCCCGGACAAGAAGGATGCAAAACACCAAAAGCTTCCTCCCATCTACTTCCTGAGGATGACGAAGACGGAGTCCTGTACCCGCACAACGACCCGCTGGTCATAAGAGCTCAGGTGAACGACCGCATGATGGAAGGAATCCTGGTCGACAGCGGAGCAGGTGCTAATGTCATTTCTGCTGAGGCGGTAAGGAAACTCGAGATACCGGAAGATAAGATCAAGCCCTATCGGCGGCTGTACTGGGTGGTTTTGTAGGAGGAATCTCGGCTAGGTCTACAGGGAGCATCGACTTCACCATCACCCTAGGGCAGGGGGATGAGAGGCGCACGGAAGAACTGACAGCCTTCATCCTTCCAGGGCTCTCTGGGTACAATATGTACCTCGGGCGACCAGGAATAAACGCCTTCAGAGCCATTTGTAGCACCCACCATCTGAAAATGAAGTACCTGACCCGGTCAGGGAAGCTCGTTACGGTGAGAGGGAGCCAGAAAGTCGCGCGGGTATGTGAAGTACGGATCATGGAAGGACTACCAGAAAATGAGACCGTCAAAACCGCGGGGTCCGAGAAGGAATTCAAGGGAAAGCTCCCCCTCCCCGACGAAACAAAGGGGCGGTACGAGGCCCCCGCCGATCCTCCAAAAGAGGGCCACATTCGCCTGGAGCACAGAGGAGATGCCCGGAATAAGCCCAGACATTATCCAGCATAACCTCAACGTAGACCCAGCGCACCCGTCAATCCGCCAAAGAAGAAGGGTGGTCGGAGCAGAGAGGGACCAGGCTGCCCGAGAAGAAGTCCGAAAACTCTTGCAGGCGGGTTTTATCAGAGAAGTGTCCTACCCAAGTGGCTGGCGAACGTGGTTATGGTAAAGAAGTCTAATGGGAAGTGGAGAATGTGTGTGGATTTCACCAACCTGAACAAAGCATGCCCCAAAGATTTTTACCCGTTGCCATCAATAGACAGGCTGGTTGTCTCGTCGGCCCAGAGCTCCGTCTTGAGCTTCCTGGACGCATTCTCCGGGTACAACCAAATAAAGATGAATGAGAAGGACTCTGAAAAAACTTCCTTCGTCACCTCAGCAGGCATCTTCTGCTACAAAGTGATGTCATTCGGGTTAAAAAATGCCGGCGCGACCTTCCAACGAATGATAGACAAAGTCTTCCGGGAGCAACTCTCGAGAAATGTGGAAGCCTATGTGGATGACATAGTCGTGAGAAGTCCATCCAAAGAGCAGTACATGAAAGACTTGGAAGAGACATTTACCACGCTCGACAAATTCCAGATCAAGCTAAACCCGGAAAAATGCGTATTCGGAGTCACCAAAGGAAAATTCCTTGGTTTCATCGTGGGGCAACGAGGGATAGAGGTGGATCCGGAAAAGACCCAGGCGATTCTTGACCTCAGCCCTCCCCGAAGCATCAAAGATGTCCAAACTCTCAACGGAAGGCTCACGGCCCTAAGCAGGTTCTGTTCAAAGTTACAGGAAAAGGCAATCCCATTCTTCAACATACTAAGGAAGAACAGCAAGTTCCAGTGGGGCCAGGAATGCACAGAAGCCTTCGAGAGGATCAAAGAAATGCTCCGGGAGTTACCCAAGCTGGGAGTCCCAGCGCCCGGTCAAGACCTCTACCTCTACCTATCCGCTTCAGCATGGGCGGTAGCTGCGGTCCTAATCATGGAACACGAAAAAAAGGAGATCCCCGTCTACTACACAGGGAAGATCCTGACCCCCGTGGAGAGACACTACACCAACATTGAAAAGGTCTTTCTTGCTCTGGTGGTGGCATCCCGGAAGCTACGTCCATACTTCCAATCGCACCGAATCCTTGTAAGGTCAAACTTGCCACTGAAGCAAATAACGAATAATCCGAATGCATCGAGACGCATGGTAAGCTGGGCAGTCGAGCTCACTCAATATGAAATCCACTTCCTACCACGAACGGCGATCAAAGCCCAGGCCCTAGCGGACTTCATAACGGAGACAAGCTTCGACCAAGAAGAAGAAAAGCCACCCACCCCCTTCGTCATCCAGGTAGACGGCGCTAGGTGCAAGACCGGGGCGGGAGCAGGGATTGTGGTCCAAACTCCCGATGGACGAGACATCAACTACGCCTTCCGGTTGGAGTTCGAAGTAACCAACAATGAGGCTGAATACGAGGCCCTCGTTCAAGGCCTGGAGGTTGCCATTGCCCTGGGCGCAACGGACCTGGAAATATACTCAGACTCCTTACTGGTCACCCGACAGCATGACAACATATATGAGGTAAAGGAGGAAAAACTCTGGAAGTACTTACTCAGGGTCCAAGAACTAAAAACAAGCTTCTCGAGATGTGAGCTGAAGCACCTTCCCCGGGCAAGAAACACCGAAGCAGACGCGCTAGCGAAGTTAGCAAGTATGGCCGAAAGAATGCCAGGAAGGGTGTGGTTGGAAACCAAGACCAGTTCCAGCGTAGACGAAGCCCAAGTCCTAGCGACTGAGCCCCTCGCGTCTGAAGAGTCTTGGATGACCCCGATCGTGGAGTACATCCTCGAAGAAAAGTTGCCACCGACGGACAAAGAGGCTAGGAATGTAAAGAGGCGGGCACACGTCATTTTTCCTCGAAGGAGGGCGCCTCTACAAAAGATCATTCGCAAGGCCCGCCCTCAGATGCGTCACGAACGAGGAGGGAGGTGAACTCATAAAGGAGGTGCACGAAGGGGTATGCGGAACCACCAGGGAGAAGATAAGAGCCACAGCCCACAAAATCATGAGGCTCGGTTACTACTGGCCAAGAATGCAGGACCACTGCAAGGAATACATTCGGAGGTGCGCCAGATGCCAGGAGCACGGCAGCAAGATACACAACCCCCCGGCCATGCTAAAAGCCATACTATCCCCGGTACCATTTGCGATGTGGGGGCTGGATATCATTGGCCCCTTCCCGGAAGCGCTCCCGGAAGATTCAAGTTCATGTACGTGGCCATTGATTACTTCACAAAATGGGTTGAAGCAATGCCTACCGTGTCCATCACAGCCAAGAGGTCGCAAGAATTCGTGTGGAAACACATTGTGTGCAGATTCGGATTGCCAAAGACCATCATAACGGACAAAGGGACACAGTTCATTGCGACAGTTTCCGGAGTTCTGCGAGCAGTGGAAGATAGAGATAAGATTCGCATCGGTGGCGCACCCCCAGGCCAACGGGCAGGTCGAGAACGCGAATGGGCAGATCATAAAAGCTCTAAAAAAAAGAAGGCTAGGAAGCAAAAAGGGAGGTTGGGCGGAACAACTACACCAAGTCCTATGGTCCTACCGAACGACGGAAAAGGGACCGACCGGAGAAACTCCCTTCAGATTGACCCTCGCTTAGAGGCAGTTGTCCAGCTGTGAGATCATGATCCCATCAATCCGCTGGGAGTCTTATGATGAGCGGCTCAACGATGAGGGAATAAAAGATTGCCTGGACTTGCTTGAAGAAGAAAGAGGCCATAGCCCACCCGGATGGCAGAAGATAAAAGAAAGTAGAAAGGTACTTCAATCGAAAGGTCAGGAACGAAAGATTTGTCCCTGGCGAGCTGGTCCTAAGGGAAGTAAAGCAGCCCAAAAAACTCGACCCCAGTGGGAAGGCCCTTACATTATCCATCAGAAGGTTGGGCGAGCTTCATACCACCTAAAGAATAGTGAAGGATACGAATTGCCCCCTCTTGGCACGCAGAATGCCTCAAGAAATTTCATGTGAAAATCGATGTAATGCTTTGGACAACATCAATAAAGAGAATTACTTTGGAAAAAATCGCGTATCAAAAGAAACACCCGGGCCAAGGCCAACAGGATGTAGTGCCCTGAAAAAGAAACACAACCGGGCCAAGGGCAACAGGATGTAATGCCCTGAAAAAGAAATACTGGGCCATGCCCTACAGGATGCAATGCCCTGAAACCTTGTTAGAGTCGTCGCACTCAAGCAAGAGCAACAATGAAAAACCATCTCCGAAAACCCGGGGAGCTCTGTCGCCTGTAATGGTTGATCATTAGGTGTGGGATGCCACACCGTACCTGGTCGGATCCCCCCCCCCCCCCCCCCCCGCCGCGAATATTCCTCCATTACACAAGAAAAAGGAAGGGGAAAGGGGAATGACCGCGAGTACCATCGCTTGCTTCCAAAAGCAAGGAAGGGAAAGAACAAACGAGAAACGCCCGGTCACTGATGGCGACCGGGCAAGAACGGGAGTGACCGGTCGTCAAAAAATGACCAAGTCCGCATCCTTAAAAACAAACGGAAACGGCCGGTCGAGTGTAGTGACCGGTCGCACCCGCAGAACAAAAACAAATGACTAAGGGAAGGAAATCAATGGCACGTGCAGATAAAGAGGAAGAAATCGATGGACCGTGTCTGAAAACGACAGCGAAGGTTCACGACAACACGAACAAACGACATTAATTGGAAAAGCAACTAACAAAATAATTCCATTAACTGTTGAAGGCATGTGTACATCAAAACCAAAAGAGGGGAAAGAAAACTAAAACTAATCTAAGCTTCGCTGGCCTATCTAAGTCTCTTTTACAGCACCGAGATCCGTGGCCGCAACCCCTGAACGCTCTCCGAAGACCCGGACCTCCCGGCGGAGGATCGGAGGCCTACGCCACCCTGATGCGCGGTACTCCCGGGAGGAAGAAAAGACGCCTGACCGGGAACAAAGCATGTCTCCCCAGGAAGGCGCCCGAACTTCTCAAGCACCTCGTAAAAGGAGGTCTTCTGAGCAACCTCCTTAAAAGACAACTCCCGGTAGAGACCGTCACCATGACTTCCCCCTTCCCATAAAGAAGCCCTCGAGACAATTTGGTGGCACAACTTGACCATCCTCCCACATTGAGAGGTGAAGGATTCCTTCAAGTGAGCAAATTTTGTGCTCTACTGCTGCAGGTCCTCTCGCACCTTCCGGGGTGTCGGGTGCTGGGGTAGTACGCCCGGTACCGATCGCGGTTGGCATTCGCGGCAATCAGCTCTTCTTCAAGATCATCAATCCGCAGGTTCAGCCTCTCTAGCCCCTCGACGGGATTCCCAGGCCTCGGGCCTAAGTAAAGGGAAAGGGAGGAAAAAGACTTTTACTAAAGAAGCGGGAAAAGCAGCATAGGACGATTGGGAAAGCGAAGAATTACCTCTCGTGGCCAGCTCGGAGTTTTCTAGCCGCAACCTTGCAAACTCCTCCTCTAACATCTTTACTTTCTCTTCGGAAGAAAGTCGTTGCTCTGTGGAAGCCGCAAGCTCACCCGACAACTTACGGAGTTCGGCGGATAACTTCTCATTTTCGGAGGCCAGGACCTCGCCTGCCCGGGCCACCTCCTCCGTCTTTGCCTCGGAGGACAACAACTCCCTTTTCAGGAGAGCATTCGCCTCAGAGACAGAATGAAGCTCTTGGGAAAGTTTGGCCCTATCCTCAGCAAGCAAAGCTTTCTCCTGCGCCAAAGCGGCCCTCTCGGCGCGAAGTTTCTCGACCTCTTGATCGTGGGAAACCCGGGCCTGCTCCACCAAGGACTCCAAGTCAGAAAAGGCATGCAACCGGGCGTCAGCAAACTCACTTCGTACCTTTTTAAAAGACGCAGCTTCCGTTTCCAGCGACCGGACCTGACCCTTTAGGGAAAGGTTTTCTTCACGCAGCCTCTTCAGCTGCTCCTCGTACTCATCGCACTGTTTTGTGCACGCCCGGCGGGCATCACCCAGCTCCTTCTTCATGGTCACGGTCTGCTCATGCACCCGCCTGGAAAATCTCCTCCTGAACGGATATCAACAAAGATGTTGTTGGAAGACCGATCTATCCTCAACTCCTCCTGAGCATTACGGGCCCGGCATTCCTCAAGGTGGAGCTTCGAGCGGAGAGACTGTATGTGCACGTCCACACCTTGTGCAAAGGCTACCGTCTATACAAAACAAAACAATGGGCATAAGAAGGTTTAAAAGAGCAGGCAACACCAAGATTAAAGCCAAGCCAAGCCACTCACCCGGTAGATCCCCTGCCACATGAGGTTAAGCGAGGCGTCCAGAGGGAAGGAGTGACGCATGATAGCGTCCGCTCCGCCTCCCCCAATCCTCACCTCTCCTTAGCCGTAGTAGTAGTCTTCATCGGGGCAAAGAGACCGTCGGGAGAGTTAGACCGGCGAATTGCTTCCTTCCACAAGTCAAAATAGGAAGACGACTCGGTCACAGGCAATAAAGGGAGGGGCTGGCCGCGGTGGTAGAACCATCCCTCCTTTCCAGACGGCCCACAGAAAAGAAGCACTGGTGGGCGAGGAGGTGAGGACGGTGTGGCGGTATCAGCATCCTTCGTCGCCTCAGGGCCCGGGCGCACCCCCTCTGGCTGCGCCGGCGTAGCGCCCGCCCCGAAGATGTCTCCCCCGGGAGAGAAGCCCCGGGCCCAGAAGGGGCAGCCTCCTCCAAAGGCTCCTGTTGTGGAGCGGTATCTGAAGCACCTGACTCATCGAGGTGCACTATGTCAGAAGCCTTGGTCCTTTTGGCCATATGCTTCACCCTACCCTTCAAAGCAAGGACCTTCTGGCGATGAGTTGAAGACGGTTGACCGGGCGCCTCGCCCGCGCCAGATGGTCCTACTTTCTCCCGGGCCCCGACCTTCTCAACCTTGGGAACTGTAAAGCATGGAGACGTACAAAAGGTAAGTAAACTGAATGAGCAGAATCAGACATCAGTAGTGGATGACAGTTAAGGCAAAAAAGGAAAACAACAAAAGCCGGAACAAAAAGCACAAAAGGACAAAGCCGCACATGCACTCTCTCTCTCGTCCCATGGACTAAAGTTAAGGTCTGACCCAGGCGTAGGAGGAAGAAACACCCGGCGGCCGGAACCTGGGCTAATGTACCAAGTACCTGATTGATTAGAAGTGTCAGGCGACCGGGCCTCCGGTGTCCGGGGAGACCCCCTTCTCTAACCCGCTCGGCCCCCTCTTCTCTCCGTCGGTGCTTCTGGTGCTCAGCTTCATCCCCGGACCTCTTCCGGCCGGCAACCACCGCCTCTTCATCGCGAAGAGCCGACTCCTCCACAGCTTCCAGGGTGGCGTAATAATCCACCTTTCCTTCCCCGGTTTTGAAGGTCACCAGTTGCCAGCTATGAAAGGGGCCCACCTTCGCCCCAAGCTGGGGAAAATCTGCGACGAAAGGGAGATAGGTAAGTAGGAGCCGAGGCAAGGCAAAGCGGAAAAGAAAACAGGAAAAAGGGAGGGAAAAACTCTAACCTCAGAATACGCAAGTGAAGCCAGGCGCGGACCGGTGAAAAAGTCCTCCACGCTCGGATGAAGGTCACCACCGTCTTCAGGACCCGAGACATGCGAAGCTCCGATTTAGGTACAGTAGGGCAATGTAAGGAGCCCTTGATGATCGAGGGACAATAGGCGACCCCGCGAGATACCTCCTGGTAGCGGCACGATGACAAACCACCGTGCGTTCCAGCGTTGAGCAAGCTTCTTGTACTCAAAGAGCGAATATCCGGACCGACCATATATGGTCAAGTTGCTGGAGTCGACCCTGCTGGTGAAGAACTGAATGAACTCCGTGGCAGAAAGTGCGACCCCCTCCTCGGCACAAAGAGCAATGTAAGCATGGAGGTGGCACACCGCCTTCGGGTGAAGCTGGGCAAGCGTGCAGCAGCGGCGGATCAGAAACCCCATTACGAACGGGTGGGGAGGAACCGTCATCCCGCGCAAGAAGAAATCGGAATACACGACGTACCCGCGGCCGAAGTCGTCCAGGGGGTGCGAATCTTCGGAGGGAAGAAAAATCTGAGTCCCCGTGGGAACGTCCGCCTTCGCAAGAAGCGAATCGAGAGCCTTAACATCCAGAATGCTAGGTAACGGCTCCCGATTACTGGAATAGGCGGACTTAGGTTTCAAAAGAGTCGGGCGGAATTTCCCCTCCGATTTGAAGCCCACGATGGCGCTTTTAGCAGAAACGCGAGACGATTTGGAGCTGGAGGACGCCATTGAAGCAGCAAGGTGAAGCAGGGAAGAAGAGGCGAAGCAAAGAAAGAGAGAAGGCAGAGATGGCACAGCGACAGAGAGAACTCGAAAAGCCTGAGAAGAGCAAAAATCGGAGGAAAGAGAAACGTCGCCCTCCTGAAAACCTTTTAAAGGCGGAAAATAAATTTTTCGGAAATATTTAAAACGTAAAAACAAACAAAAAAGCACTTCTGCAGAAAAATTGCAGGGACTCTGCGTATTCTGCAGTGACGGCTGGCGTGCGTGAAACGATAAGAATTCTGCAACGGTTACTCCGTACAGGCACAGACGCGAGTGCGGCACAAACGCGGCACGTGCATCGCACGGACCGTAAGAAGTCCCATCCTTTTATCTGGAAGAAAAAGGGTGGAACTTGGGGACTGGGAAATAGGGAACGAGAAGGCAAGGCCCAACGCAAAAGCAAGATTTTTTTTAACCTAGACCGAAAGAGTCAAATGCTAAGTTCTACTTTCTTCGCAAGACGCCAAAAGTAGAACTTGTGGGACTGATGAAGAGGGGAAAATATGTTCAGAAGCCCCAAAGGAAGAGCAATAGCCCAGACAGGCCGCAAGTAGTGACCGGTCGCTTCCGACCGGTCGCCAAGAGTCCCGGCACATAGCATAGAGAGAGACCGATCGCCAATGACCAGCCTCCAAAAGCACCGCTACGACCGGTCGCTTATGACCGGTCGTCTGTGACCGGTCGATAGGGGAATAAAGCAAGTACAGGTAGCGGGCGAAGTAGGGAGGTTAGGATAAGATATTTATCCGATATTTTTGGGTCTACCAAGATATTTATGTGCCAAGCTGGCACAATGTGATGGGTCAGAGGGCCTGTGAGAAACACTATAAATAAGGGTTCACCCCTCAATGAAAGACACGCGAACAACACTTGAGAATTTTCACCGTTGCATTGCGTTGTTATTACGAATCTCTTTCTACCCCTGTTTTGTGCTCCCCTTTTCGGTAACAAGGTAACTCGATAGAACCGGTAGAACTCGACGATAGACTAGAATCCCAACCATTAGATTACGTGAGAGAACTGTGTGAGGATCTAGGGATTTATACCATTTCACATACCTACAAGGATTCGGCATCAATTAGTACTCCAAGGAGGTTGTCTAAACCAACATTAATCCAAGGAGCATCTCAAAGTTATCTTAAGGTAGTTTTCATGCTTGAAAATCCTTAAAGCACATTTTTGTGTGTAACCGATTTCTACTTCTTCTAAGACTCTTTTCTTCTTCATTTTCATGAAGGAAAATTTGTTCTTCATCCATATTAGGTGTGCCAAATTTATAAGGAGAAAAAGCTTAAGGTAAATCCTTGGAAAACTACTTACAAATTACTTAAGATCTTTATTGAAGATCTAACTCCTAAACTCCTTCACCACTTGCATATAACCGATGTGGAGCATCAAGATTACCTTGGAGAAAGCTTGGAGATCCAAGAAGAGTTTAAGCACTTAACCACCTTTGTTAAGAAGTAAGTTTACTAAGTTAATCTTTATGTTTTAAGCTTTGTTAAGCTTCTAAAAATTATACAAAAATTATGTACATCTCCTAGGTTATATAAAACCGAAACTACATGGTATAATATACCAAAAATATAATCTATAACCTATATGGAAAATATTTACCTTAAGACACATTTTTGTGTCACAAAATTTATCTATGTTAGGTACAAATTCAAACCGAATTACCAAGGGTAAAAATGTTCTATTTTGAGCTAAGAATCAATATAAGACATTACAATAATTCTTACGATAATAGAATTTATGATAATTTATTTGTATAATATTTTGGCATATAAATCCACTTTTATATACTATATGGTCACTAATTAATTATGTCGAATGGCCTAAGTGATAAATAGGTATTAATGACCTACTTAGGTATATAAACTTATATTATAAAGTTTGGAGAGTTAAAAATATTTTATTAGTGCTTAAATGGTTAATTAATTAAGTTATGTGGCTAAAATGTAATTTTCACAAAGTTTGGTGGTATACTATAAAAACCGAGAGTTAAGGGTGTCCTTGGGATAAACATGATATAATATAAGGTTAGGAATTAAGTTTATGAATTTTAGATAATTTAAACAAGTGTTAAAATAACAATTTATAAAGTTTTGGGCTATTATGTAATTTATAAAAGTTATGAAATACCCCAAACCTAAGTATGCTAAGTAAACATCAATATATGATGTAGTAAGGCTAAAAATGCCTTAGGAACATTGGTAGACAATTTAATCCAAGGAAACACAAGAAAACGCCTTAAGGACAATTTAGGCAAAAATGTGCTTTAAGCTTGGAGTGACTTTTATTAACACCCAAATACCATTATAAGATCTTATTAACATGCTAATGGACATGTTAAATCAATTACCAAAGAAAACCAAGCTCAAAAACAAGCTTAAACACAAAATGTGCTTTAAGACTCTTTAAAGCACCTTTTTGAGAAATTGTCTTAGAAATGAGTTTTGAGTGGCTAAATGCCCATGATTACACCTTAATCAACATATGTACTAATTAGTATCACATTAGGAAGTCTAAATCAATGAGAAATCAAAATTTTCACAAATTTGTGCACTAATTTGTGAATAGTGCCAAATAGTACCTAGTTTAAGCTTTGGTCAACATAAGTCAATAAATTGGTCAACAAAGACCAAAAGTCTCTTATTATTAAAGGGGGGAACGGTTTTTGAAGTGGTAACACACCACATGTGCTAGTAAGTAAGGAAAGAGGTGGGAAAGTGAGTAAATTCACTATTCACCTTTTATAAAGCAAAATATCTTACTTTAGCTACCTCTCTCCTCCCTTCTCTTCATTTCCCTCTTCCTCCATCGTATTATTCTGCTCTCTCCAGTGGAAAACCGTTCCAAGCTACAGCCATGGCACCCTCATCTTCAATTGCTCACCAAATACTCATTTTAGCTCCAAATCAAAAAGTAAGCATAGATTTCTCTTTGTTAGATCAAGGCCTTGCTTCCTATCTTTTCAAAATTTGAAAAGCTTCATTTTGGAGCCATGAGAAAACGCCATTGAAGGGGGAAAAACTATCTTGAGGTGTTCATTGTCTTCTCCACTCATTCTAGGTAAGGAAAATGTAAGAAAAACCATGTTTCCACCACTTCTTCTACATGGCCGAAATTTACTACTCATGGGGCTTGGTTTTTATGCCTTGTTTTAGCTTGTTTTATTCACCAAGGGCTAGTGGAGGTCCTCTTTCATTCAATGCCCAAGTCTACCTTGAGACTTCAAAGGTAATCATCCACTTTTATACCTTAGAACACATTTTTAACCTAGGTTTTCATTCTTTAAGGTTAGTGTATTGTTTAGCACTCATGTGAGTCATTGAATGTTGATTAGAACATTGGCAATGGGAATCTAAGTGGGTGGCCGAAAATGAAACAAAGGAAACCAAAGAGGGAAGTGTGAGGAGAAGCTTGGAAGAACAAGGTAAATTGCTTACCTAATGGTGGTCTAAGTTTAAGGAATGAGTTTTAGATGAGTACTAATGTAGCTTAAAGCTTACATTAGGTAATGGGTTATATAACCTAAGAAAAAAGGAATTTAAACAAGCTTATGAACTTGTGACTAAGGAGCCAATGGGAATGAGGTAGCAAGATAAGTATATGGTGAATTAAGAGAAACACTTAAATTACTATGGGAGCATTGTTGTGTGTATTTGCAGGTTGAAAGCTTTTATATGTGGGAAATTCAGTGTTTAAGTTTAAGTCATTTAAGGGCCTAAGAGCCATGTCATTTAAGAGCCTTAGTGCTATGCAATTCAAGATTATTGCATTATGTTGAGTTTATTATGAATGAGTTGATTTGGGTGAGAAAAATAAGATGAGGAAGGATTTGATGTGTGTGAGATGATTGAATGAGAAAAACAGTGCATTTGGGCGTGATAATATACTAGAGGAGTTATGGCGAAATTTAAGTAGGAAACAAGTGTTTGGTGGTGGTTGTGAATTAATATGACCTAGGATTTACTAGGAGTCATTAAAGGAAATTTGAGTGGAAATGAGAAGTTAACAAAGTTTTCTTGAAGTTTAGAATGGCCTAGAATTGTTTAAGGAGGAATAGAGGTTTGGAGGGTGTAATTTTATGTACCAAGAATGGTACTAAGGGTTTGAGTGTTCATGATTTTATTAAGGGTGGAGAAACTAAACGTTGGTGTATAATATACTAAGGAAGCCATGTCAAAATTTGGAGAGGGAACTAAGTGTTTAAGGTGTCCTAAGGAGATTTTATGACTAAGGATGTTATAGTAAACATTAAAGGTTGTTTTGGTGAAAGTGGGTAAGCTATGGAGTTCTTGAGTAATAGGAAGACCTAGTGGTGTCTAAGAGGGACTAGGGGTTACAATGGTGAATTTAAGGCACCAAAACCATGGTTAAGGAAGCTAGGAAACTTGTACAAAGTTTGAAGGAAGAATAAGATATAATGACTCATAAGGATGTAAGCATGTGCTAGATTATATATAGTTTTGAGAAGTTTGAGTAAAGCAAGTGAGTATGCAAAATGATGCTTGAGGAGTAGTTAAATATGGTTGTGAAGAAACACTTGGGTTAGTTGAAGTTTTAGGCAAAAATTTATATGTTGGAAGTGTAAGAAATTAAGTTATAAGTGTTAAGAGTTTCGTAAGAAATTGAGTACATGATCAAGGAATTTAGTATGAGTTTGATGGATGAATTAGGAGGACTTGAAGTACCAAAATGATGTTAAGACATGCTAGAATATTTGTGGAGAGGTTGGGAAAAGATTGGTTAAGATTTGAGGTTGAACAGAGGTCAAAAATTTACATTCTGGGCACTTTAGTGTAGGTCCGGGTTTGCAAACTAGCACACAAACCCGACCACACCAAAACTATCCAGAGAGTTTAGCCGTGGGATGGTCCGGGTTTGCATCCCAGTACTTAAACCCGGACCAGTCCTAAAATTGTCTAGAAACTTTTTGCGATGTATTGGTCCGGTTTACAACCTCGGACACAAACCCGGACCCATCAGAAAAAGCTACAGAATGTTGAAAAATGGGGTTTTAAGGTTGGGACTTGTTTGGTAATGATATTATAAGATTGTTAGGACATAATTAATGACATATAATGGTCATTAGGGGCATAAACAGCTTAAGAAATAATGAGAAGTAAGTGGCTTTTGAGGTTAAGGTTAAACTATAAGGACTTAAGAGGTGATAGGTGGGGATCGTTGAGTAAGTTAAGTAAGTTAAGTAGGTTAAGTAAGTTGAATTAAGTTAAGTGATTAACAACCTAAAACTGAATGAATGTTTTAGGACTTGGGAATTTGGACTCCGGAAGAGAGTAAGCAACCGAACGACCAACGGTGAACGGTACAGTTCTTCTTGTGACCTGCTTGCTAACGAGGTGTCCCTCGGCTTGTGTGCTATTTGTTTTGTGTGCTCACTAAACAAGATAAAGCATGCAACCGGAATATTATGATTTTTTGTATTGTTGTGTGATGTTTGAAAACTAACACAACATATCGTGGAACTTACTAACCAACGTTTAGTAAGGAATTGAGTGAGACTAAGGAATGCTCCCTAATATGTGTTGATATAAACCGAAAGAGGTTAACCAACAAACATGGTCTTGAGACTATTACTAACTGGAACTTGAGTGAGGAAACCCGGGACCGATCTCCGGTCATGCATGCTAAGGAAAAAGGGGGACGGTATCTGAATCAGATCCGCCCTCCGCTTAAGGACTTGTCTTCGGACTTGTAGCCTAGGGCCGGTTGCCGGCTCAGCTACGTTGGACTCCCGTCTAGAGTAGGTGGCATTAAGATGGTGCGGTGGGATCACCTAAATCCCAGGTTCGAATTAAGCTACAACCATTCCCTTCCAGGAACGGTTTGTATTCTGAGATTAAGATTAAGGTAAGGTTAAGATGAGTTGCAACCATTCCTCTTTAAAGGATGGTTTGTATTATTAAGATTAAGATAAGCTACATCCACTCCTTATTAAAGGATGGTTGTTTCTAAGATTAATTAAGACTAAGATTGAGGTGAGATAAGGATGGACTAGAGTCAAGATGGAACATTACTTAAGGAGTTAAATAAATAACTCTCTAATTAAGGGAACGCATTTAAGTCGTTCATTGTTGTGTGAACTTTGATTGTTCATTGTTGGTTTGTTGTTTACTGCACTTACTATTATGTTGTGCATCTAATCAACCTCCATGCTATCGACAATTAGTCGTCGTAGCCACGTTAGCTTGGGGGCCATGAGAGGATTGTACCAGCATTCGTGCTGACCCCCTTTGGGGGCTGTTTTTTACTACACAGGTACATCAGGAGGCGGCCGTCGCGAGAGTAGAAGGGGTACAAGTGTTACGGGTTAAGTGTGGCCTACGAGTTGTGCTTGTACACTCGTATGACATTATGAGTTAGTAAGATGTATAGGATGTGAGGGGATTGTAAGAAGGATATGTATTCGGCTAAGGTTAATATGTACTAATGTTCGGTATATTCTGTAGTCAGACCGTGGCAAGGTCCTGGAATGTATTTGTATCCGCTGCAGAGTTTGTATATATGGTGATAAGTTTGTGATAACCACGATTGGATCGAGATGGGGTGTTACAAGTTATTATGAAAGTTTGGAATTTAATATGGGCGAATTCATAATTAAGAGAATCATGAAATTCACTTTCGAAATTTTGAGGAATTAAATATTCAAACTATAGTTTATAAGTTATTAAATAACTATTATAAAGTTTTGGGGTGAAAATGTAATTAATGAAAAGTACATGACCAAAGCCGAATTACTTTGGGCTAGTCTTATAATTTAAAAATTTATATGCATTTATTCAGTAATTAAGAAGAACTAAAAATTAAAACTATAGTTTATAAGACATTATGTAAAGGTTATAAGATTTTGTGGTTAAATTGTAATTATTGAAAATATTACATTAAGGCCGAAGGTTTGAGGGCCAAATTGTAATTTTGAAAAGTTATAATGTTCAAAAGTCATATACCAAAATATTAATGGTTGTCTTGTAATATAATTAAATAAGGAATTAGAACTATATAATACAATGAGATTAGAGTTGAAATGTAATTATAAGAAAAATGGCAAAGCCGAAAATGAATGTGGCTAATTGGTGATTTATTAAAGTTATGGTGTTCAAATAATAATTCCTAAATTTATAGTAGTTGTTTAGCGAATTAATTAATTAAGAAAATAAAACTATGTATTATAATGTATTTTGAGTATAATGTAAAGTTTAAGAAATAAATGAGGATATAATATGTTAACCGAAAAGTATTTGTAATTATGAGGTTAAAAATATTTGTAGGTCCTATATGGATATTTAAGAAATGTAGAAAAGAAAATTATGATTTAAGGATTTATGAAGTTTAAACTATATGATATACAAGTACAAGTAATTTACTTGTAAAAGAAATAATATTATTTTGGGTTAGTTTGTAATTAATAAAAGATATGGGAGAGTTATGCCCATGTGTAACGTGTAATTATAATTTGAGGATTTCTTAAGTTGTTATGTCATTTAGACAATTATATATAGTATCATAAATAATACATGTGTATGAAAAATATATACATCAGATTTTCAAGTAAATCAAAAAGGAAATGAATATAACGAATTATGGGATTTAAAACTATGGTTATATAGTTATAAGGAATTTAATTGTAACCAATGAATAATTAATTATGGTAAGTAGAGAATAACAAAGAATTATAAGAATATTATGTCCATGTATGACATATAAAAATATTGGGGAATTATGAGGATGTCAATTAGACAATTGTAAAACATGTAACATAAACGGTACATGAATATGTAGTTATATACATTAAAGGATTTTTAAAACAAATCAAAAGAAATAACAAATAAGTTATATATTAAGTCATAACGTGGTTAAAAAGAATTACCACACAATATAAGTTTATAAATTAGGATTACATGTTTTGGAATATATAAATACCTTAATTTATAATAAGGGAAGGAAGTTAAAGAAACTACCTAAGTATAAAGAAAGTAAAGCTCATATGAAATAACGAATATGAAATCGTTTCATGAATCAATAAAATTATTATACGAGAGTTACATAAATTAATACTCTCAGATTAATCCTATTCTAGGACATTGTTTGACCAGACGTTGACCGGGAACTAAGCAAGTACAGTCTACGGTGAACGGTATGAAATTCTTGCAGTCTGCTTTCTACCGGATTACACCGGCTTGTGTGCTATCTGTTGTTTGAAATAACGACCAAGATAATTGTTGTAAAATGTTGTATTACTCTTGTGCACTGTTGTGTTATTCTATATGTGTGATGTTGCTAACTGTAACGTGTATGTCCCACGCATACAACACTACCTTACCAGTGGATTAAATATCTGCGCTTTATTATACCGAGAACTTGTACTCAAGTTCCTCACTAACTTCACTTTATAACAAACGTCGTTGTCCTAAACGTGACAACCGACAATACACATTGTGTTCTTGATCATTGTCCTTGAGTGACACTTAACAATCCTATACTACGAGAACGAGGAGCCCAGTTGGATCTGGCCATGCATGCTACAGGAGTTGTACCTGTCTCAGGTCGTCTTCTATTCAGTCTACGTCGCGACGGAACATTTCAGTGGAGAGGAAGACTTTATTCCTCTCGAGGGTTCAATCCCAACAGTTCAGTGGAGAGGGAGACTTCATTCCTCTCGAGGGTTCGATTCCCACATTTCTCAGTACTGGAGTTAACTACGTTATCTTCTGAGTGTCTAGTTACCCAACCTTTCAATCTTAACGAGGTCACTATACCTTCACTATTTGAGATATACATTTATACCTGTCAGTCCCATTGTGTGGACTCAACTATCATTAAAGGATTCAGTTCATCTAACTTGACCTTCTGCAGTCTTGTTCTATGTGACATTGTTATCCTTGTATGGATGCTTGTTATGATTATGTTATGATGTTTATTTACAGCTTTATAAAAATGACTTGCATGTATTCGACAAAATAGTTGGTGTGGCCCAGTAGCTTGTGGGCTGCACGATTTCATACCGGCAAATTATTTTGCTGAGCCGTTTCATGGCTAAACATTCCAGGTACCTGAAGAATAAAGAGATTGCCCGACCGAGTGTAGGTGGGGTAGAATTAAGACAGGGGTTATTACCACCGGTGTCATCTTACAGTATTGTACTTTTATTATTATCTTTTGTTGTTTTAAGAGGTTTGTATTCAGCGCTCAGACCGCATCTTTTGTAAGTTATGTTGGAGTTAGCCTTGTTAGTCACATGGGTGACTAGCGGCGTTGTAGCACCACCCGTTATTATGTATATATTTTCCGCTGCATTTCTAGTTATCTTTGGGAGCTATCATCGTACAGGTTGTGGAGTTTCGGGTTGTGGTGTTACATTAAGTCCAGGACCAAGTCCCAGACCACTAGTGACTTTATGGCCGAGAGTTGATTTCTACATTGGTCCGGGACCTAGGGTCCGGACCAGGTCCCGGACCATCCCCAGAATTCAACAAAGAGTGTTTTTAAGGGTTCTAAACATGGGGGATTGAATGGTATTGGTTTTAGATGATGTTTAGGAGTTGTTTGGTGACTTATAAAGGTCCTAATAAGTATAAACAAGTGTTGAAAGTGAGTGAGTAAGTTAAGGAATTAAGTACACTAAGTTAAACCGAAATAATAGGATAACGGGGTAAGTACGGGAGTAGCAATTATGTACCCCCCGTAACGCCTCAATATTAATTGAACCATTTGACATGTAATTAGTGGTTCAAGAATAAGATTCGAGGAACAAGTGTGAGCCAAGGAACGTGAGAACACTCGGTAAAGTTAACCCCGGTGAAAGGTATGATTTCCTCACGCTCTGTGTCCTAACTTGGTTACCCCAATTTGTGTGCTTGTTTGATTGTGTGATCACCTAACAAGATAAATGCACGAATCGGACTGTTTGCGCATATTAGTGTTTGCATTGTATTGTTGTTGGTGGGATTGTATTTTGAACTAAAGTTTGTATATTTCATGAAATGTGGATGGTGAATGAATTGCTTGAAGATGATTGTGTGTGTGTAGTGTGACTCATAGTTGAGTCTTGTTTGAGTAGTGACTCATAGGATGAGTCAAGTGCGAAATAACATAAGGTGGGAACACACTAAAACTATCAAACCAAGAAACGATAAAAACCTAAACCTATGAACTCCCACTAGAACGTGGGAGAATTGTAAGCGGGAAACTAGTAAACTCCCGATAACGGTTAGAGAACCGAAATGACTTAATCCACAAAACTAATAATGGTGGAAGTATTAAGTAACCTCTATTAGAGGATTGATGAGAGTTCAAACTATGAGCCTTGAGCAAAGTAAGCATGGTAAGGGATCACCAACCCCCTAGAAATATAGTCGAACCCTAATGAGAGGAACCGACTAAAATGAACAATGTCACGAACATGAGAGTATTCCATAAGTTGGGTAAAACCCTAAATCTTAGAATACCAGACAATGAGAATTCCCTAAGCCAATAGATGTTATCAATAGAGATACCTCTAGGCTGATCCTTGTGATTGTGAAATGACTTCGACAGAGGAGTTTTGGGAATTTGAGTAGTCCGGTAGAGAACTGGACATTTGTGAACTTGAGGAACTAAACACATAGATCCTTTTGTATTTGTGAGCCCGGTGGTGGGTCTTATGTATGACCCTACCCGGAGGTCGTGGCCCCTTTGAGTATTGAGTATTGAATCGAGAATTTGAGCATTTGCGTATTGAGGAGTGAATACGTGAACATTGAGAATTGAGTGGTGACTTGGGAGGCTTGAGAACTTGAGTATGAGTGAAGAATTGAGTTGAGTATTGTAGAACTTGCTGAGTTGGCGAGTAAGAGTACCAAGAGAGTAGGTAAGACAATGAGAAAACGAGGAGGGCATAGTGAGGTAGAAACCCTCAAGCCTAGGTAAAGAACATAATAAACTAACCCCTTAATGTGAGTGTTAGTGTTTGTGTTCGTTGTGACCTTTGATTGTGAATGTACATATATAATGTATGTTGTATGCATGTTGTTTGAATTAAAATGAACCGCATGCTCTCGACCAATTAGTCGGCGTACCCTCGCTAGTACGTGGGGTATGCGGAAGTCATATGCAGCGTAAGCTGAGCCCCTTGGGGCAATGTTTTTATTTTCCAGGTACAATGAAGCCATCAACCGTTCGAGAGTTGGACGGGGAGGTTTTGTTATGGGTAGTTGTTAAAGGAATTGTATTTATGCATTGTGGATTTGTAAGACCAAAAGGTCAATGATAATCTTGGAAATTGTAGATACTCGGTATAGAACAGATTTGAGATTGTATCGTATAATACGGGATTGAAGTTGTATTTGGTTTAGATTTGATTAAGTAACAGAAGTATGATTTGTATAGTGTACTCGGTATAAGACCCATTAGACCGATATTGTATTGGTTGTTGTATTTGATTTTGGATTGGCCTTGTTAGTCATGTGGGTGACTAACGGCATTGTATCACCCCCGGTCGTAGCTTGGATTTCCGCTGCTTGTGTATTGTTAATGGAGATGGGTTTGGAGTTAATGGTGTGATTACCGGTAGGGGTGTTACAATCCCTCTGAATTAGTCCTATCTTAGTTGTTTGCTTTGTTCTTGTCCTCTATTAGCCTGATTGTTTTTGTTATTTTCTGTTTTAGTGTCTTTAATTTTGATTATGGTTGTGTGTTCATTTTGAAGTTTTTTGTTAGATCATGATCATGTGTGCCGTAGTACCACTTGTGCATCTTCCTCCGCTAGATTGTTTGTGTCTTTGGTGTGGCTACGTGATCATGTCAAACTGTTTTGTTGGCTTGTGCCTACTTGCGCGTCTTTAACCACTAAAACTATGCTTGCCTTTCGTCGGATCTGGCCTTACCTTGTGATGTATGTTACACAGTTATTGCACTTATACAAAGTCTTTTGAAACTGAACAGTAAATTTAGAAAACATGCACTTTAATTCTCAACAAATTGTACCATAAAATATGTATTTTCGCCATCCTGATTAACCGTCTTGTTTACTATTTCGACATGTCGTTTGACTTCAATATTTAACATATTAGATAAATAATTTAAGTTTTATAAATAATTTCATAAATAATAATTCTATATTAAAATTTTTAATTTTATAAAATTATTTTATATTATATGTTAGATATTTAATTGGAAAATATGGAATAAAACAAACAAAACAATAAATTAAGAACCCAAGGAGTCATAAAGATACCTCAGACACAAAATCACCTGCGTATAATTTACAGCACAGAGATGGCAATGTCATTCAAATCATCCAAATCACTTGACTATCTGTAAAAAAGAAAGGAAATTGATTTGTTCATTTTTTTTTTACAAGGTGAAAGTCCAATTAAATATCCTCTCACTCACGCTCAGCTGGTGGTAGTCCCACTCCCAGCCTGGGGGTTTCTCTGCTGCCGTTCCTCCACGGCAACCGCAACAATCATCTCCCCATTCCTTCCACAATCTACCACGGAATGTCGGCAGTTTGGACATGATGAATGCGACAGAAGCCAGGTATCAATGCACCCAACATGAAACCCGTGGTTACACTTGGGGTACTCTAACCTTATCTCCACCGACAAACTCTGCTAAGCAGATCGGGCACTCTATCTCC
This sequence comes from Limonium bicolor, assembly GCA_023374045.1. Classification (NCBI taxonomy): domain Eukaryota; kingdom Viridiplantae; phylum Streptophyta; class Magnoliopsida; order Caryophyllales; family Plumbaginaceae; genus Limonium; species Limonium bicolor. The sequence continues at coordinate 223,968,342 of CM041782.1, forward strand.
GGCACACACCCGTCAGATCCGTACACTGCAACTGGGATCTTCCGCAAAGCGCTCTTCTTGAGTCCGGTGTTGGCGGAGGTGGATCCCATCGTATCATTGGATTCGGAGAGGCGGCGACGGGTGAAACGGAGAGCGCAGCGGACAATGGAGTTGAGACCCAGCGCGAAAACGAGTGCACAAAGTAACGCTGCTAGGATTATAACCATGTTGGTATCGAATCGAGCGCCGGTGAATTGGTCGCCCATGACTTTTTCTGTCTCGCTTGATGGTCCTCCTGCTCCTGATGAGGTCGCCGTCGCCGCTGTGCCGAGTAGGTGCCGGTGTATCTTCATTGTTTTTGTGTGGTAGTTGGGGTGATTTTCCAGATCGATTTTAAGCTATGAAAGAACAGGGAGGAGAAGAAACTATTACTTTTCACGTTTCCAGGTGTGACAATAAGATTGGGGGTGTTTGGTGTGGGTGGGGTTTCAAGGGAGGTTGAGTTGAAGAGGGCAAACGTCAAATGGGCAAGAGAATAGAAAAGAGATCTGATCTGTCTGTGGATACAGTGAACTTTTATCCAGGGCTGGGGGGAGGGGTGTTTGGAGCTTTGGGTTTTTGTTTAGGCCTAAGAAACCTTCAGGGTGGAGTAGGAAAAGTTAAAAAGAAGAAACAAACAGAGATTTGCTGCTGCTAGCAGCCTCAATTGAAATCAGTGACCACGGGAACCAGAGGAGGGTTATGAATTTTGGGGATGAGATCGGTGTGGATTATTCAGTTGGTGGGTCTGTGCATATATATACATATATGTATATACAAATAGGGGGACGGTAATTGTATGTGCTTGTGTTTGATGATCTGTACGTATCTAGGTCGCGGAGTTAGTGGAGTGACGTGATTAATCAAAGGGAGAATGGAGTTGGAGAGCTGCCAATTGGATAAGTTGTATCTTACATAATAGCTAGTGCGCTGATTTTTAGTTATAGCAGTTGATAGAGGTAGCCAACTAAATCAATAATATAACCTCACTAGCCTTGATTTTAAACCCTATCCTATGTGGATTAAGTTGATTAGGATCTAAACGGGTTTTAGGTCCACTTATAACCTAAGATTAATTACTATGTCATATAACAATATTATCAAAACCTAAACTAGCTCACTGGAACCTATTAGAGTCGTCACCTAATTTTAACCTAGATCAAATTAGGAAAGGAGAGTTCGGGTTCGGGGGCTTGATATTCGACTTAATTAGGGTTCAAATTACTTTCATTACCCTTCCTAGGTTGTTTTTCCTCTACTTGGTTTATTTACGGCTTCCTACAAAGTTGTTTTTAACCTAGGTGTGCGCTTCTGTTTTTTTTTTTAAACGTTTTTTGACAGAAAATTAAAGTGAAATTGAAAGTTACCTAAACTAGGGTTTCGGAGGCAGATTAGGTCAAATTTTAATTACGTCCGTGGCCACGGACCTAATGTCCGAGACCACGGACCCCAATTGAATTCAGTGATTTTAAAAACAGAACTAAAATAAAAACACAACTTGAAAAGTCCGGGGCCATGGACAGGGTGTCCGTGGGCCCGGACATGTGTTGACAGAAACCCTAAAATTTGAAAATTGAAAAATGTAAAATCCCGCCACCGTCCGTGGGTGTCCATGGTCACGGACAACCCGTCCGTGGTCCCGGACAATGAGTCCGAGGTCACGGACAGCCCACGGACAGTGGGTTTTCGATGGTTCCCGAGGGTGTTTTGAGCTCAAATTTTATGGGTGTGTAGCCTGAAAGATTTTAAACACGTTAGTAATTGAAAGAACTCAATTTGACATCAAAATTAATACGAAACTTAGCAAACAAGTAACAAGGCAGTAGCTGAAACAATTAACGATACAGAAGCGAAAAAGGGTTCGTTTAAGCCCAAATTTTGAGGCAAGACTGATAATATCGTGGGGAGTTAGGAAAGTGAAATTTCTACCTGTTTTACCTTCGGATTCACGATGATTCTTCACACCGGATTCGTCGAGTGCTCCGTTGATGGCAGACCCGAATGGATTTTGAACCAAGCTTCTGGTTGTTGGTTGTTCTTGCTGTTATTCACGTTTTGGTGAAGTTTTTGTGGGTTTTGATGATTATTGGTGCTTTGGGGATTGGAAAACGTGTTTAGATGGTGATTTCGGGGGATTTTCGGTATGATTTGGGTGGCCGGGTGTTGGAAAACGTGAGAGAGAGAGAGGAGGCTGTGTTTTCTAACTCTCTAGGGTTCTTGAGCATATGAGGTTCTGATTTTATCAAAAAACCTATCCTCTTATATAGACTTTCTTAAAGATAAAGAAAATCTAGTAAAAGTAAGATTTTTTGATATTTTAATTAAATGACTTCCCAAAGGAATTTTGCTGTGAAATTTTAACCACGTGTCAAGGATGGAAATTATGAATTTTCTGAAGTGTAATCGGATTTTTTAAATGTTGGAATATTTTAAATTGAATTTCTCATCAGATTCAGTCAGAAATTGCTAGAAAATTATTGGAGATTCAAAAATCAAAATTCCAACTCCATTATGCTTAGAATGTCATCCTCTATCATGGGTTAAAATATCAAAGCATTTCAAGCTGATTTGGGCCTCTTTTGGAGGAGAGAGAAAGCCTATAGGAGGTCCTAGGAGCCTTTAAAATTACAAAAACGCCCCTGACAATGACGAAACTGCTCCTCATGCCCTGGGATGCGCCGATCGAGCCGGAATCCCTCATTACTCTTAAATGCCCCTCACAACACCAAATATTGTAGACCCTAACCAGGGGGGGTCAAAATTTTCGGTATAACAGATTGCCCCCGTCAACTAGACTTTGTAGTGGATGAGAAAAGTCTGGTTGATGCTTGATTGATGCCCCAAAATTTTGGATTCCACAAAATCCTCCATGTTGTCCGAAACCGCGTTGACTACGTCCAGCTATTCGGAGGCGCTGACTACCTAAGCAACAAAATTTGTCGAGCTATTCTAAGGCACTGACTACCTGTAAGTGAAAATGTGTCAAGCTATTCTAAGGCGCTGACTACCTAGGTGATGAAAATGAAATAATGTCAAGCGGTTCTAAGGCGTTGACTACCTGTAATAAATGAAATAAAGCAATGTCAAGCGATTCTAAGGCGTTGACTACCTGGGATGTGAAAACTGTGTGGTATGCAAATGCAAGAATGCTGAAATGCTAACGATGCTAATGATGCTGATGATGCTGATGATGCTGATGGATGCTCGGATGCTTCTGGGGACCGAAACCCGTGCCAATGCTCCTGGCTGGACCCAATGTGGACTTATTGCCATCGCCCCCAAGCCGGTGTGCAGGGATAACTCCTGGTAAAAACCCTGGGGACTTATTGCCTTCGCCCACCATTCATTGATCCCAAAAATAAGTTGACATCGCAAAAGGAGGATTTATTGCCATCACCTCGCCAACTTTTCTGTCACCAGGTCTTGTGACGCGCCTGGATAATGCAACTAGGTCTTATGACGAGCCTATATGGATGAGATGAATGCAATGTGTTTGACGAGAGTGGGTAAACTAAAAGGTAATGCTAGGTCTTACTACGAGCCTAAGGGAATGCAACTAGGTCTTATGACGAGCCTAAAGGATGGTTCTAGGTCTTACGACGAGCCTAAGGATGGACCTAGGTCTTATGACGAGCCTAAGGATGGATCTAGGTCTTATGACGAGCCTAAAGGATGGGTCTAGGTCTTATGACGAGCCTAAGGGATGGGTCTAGGTCTTATGACGAGCCTAAAGGTTATTCTAAGTGAAAGTGAGTAAAATGTATGATGGGTCTAAATGGATGTAGAAGGATTAGGGTTTATGTCAAACCTGGAGATGGTAGGGCTCAAGACGGGCCTGTGAATGTTTGGATGTGGAGGTAGGGCTTAGGACGGGCCTAAGGATGTTTAAATGTGGAGGTAGGGCTTAGGACGGGCCTGTGTGATGTACGACGGCGGTGGTGATGTTTGAGCTTTGGGTTCCAATTGGCGTTGTCGCAGCAATTGTTGGAACCAACAATTGCCCCCAATATTTTCCCTCAAGACAATCTGAGCTAGAATTCATGGCAATCGATCGGAACGATCGATTGCCCCCAGTATTTTCTTTGGTTAAACGTGCGAACAAGTCTTATCCTTACAGGGTCAAGGCTTATGTTTTGATGTGGTGCTTCCTAACCTACACTCGACGTGTTTGGTTTTTGCACTCGTTTCTCGCTTACGGTCACAACTTCTCAACCATTGAATTTGACATGTGTTAGATTTACGCATTCAACCTGTTACTTTCACATGACTGGATACACAACTACTAAGTCGGAAGTCTTTTGAGCTTATAACGTGGCTATGAGGTGTGATGAATGACAACAGGATAACGGAGGAATGTTTAGGATATGTGGAGCTTTAGGGATGACCAAAGCTGCAACTTGCACCGTCTCTCGGACTTGTCTTCTTTGCCTTGAAGTCGTTTGGCTACTTCGTGATGACTTCGCTTGTGAACTCGGGACTTGGAACTTTTGGATTGTTCCTTGCATCTTCTCTCTTTTTTCCGATTTTGGATTTCTTCGAGGCTTTTCAGATTTGCCTTTCTTTGAATCTCTTTTCCTTCGGGGTTCTTGTGTTTCCCGGCTTTAAACTTTGAGAGCTGTTTTTGATGTTAGCTCATTTGGATCCTATGTCACTTTGGGACCATTTGCGGATCGTTTCGTCATGCTGGTAGCAGTTTTGCTTCTTTGGACTTGTGAAGTTGTTGTTCGGAAGTCGGGCTCCTTGCTTCCTTTGGTCACCGGGTCAGTTATTCACCATTGGCTGGCTTGTTCGTGGAGCTTGTAGTGTTGTAAAAGAGGTTATACATGAAAAGCTCAGCGGGGGTGCCTAGGGTGTAATGTCAGGGTTTACAAACTTTTTGGCTGTGTGGTGTTGTACCTAGGTGCTTCGTCATCCCTAATAGCTGTGTATCCGTTCTTTGTTACTTTTCACAGGTTTAAGCGTAAATTTACAAATTATCTCCTTCGTCTGGAGTCATGCCGTTTACCTCACCTTTGAATGTGACCTCTCTGGAGTCGTGTAAAAATGACACGCTCTTTCGCTCTTGGTTTTACCGCGCAAAGCACTCTCGCGAAATGTACACTCAGAGACTTGTTTGCACGTTTAAACATTATCATTCCTTAACTCAGATTGCCCCCGGTATTGCTGTGGGGTTTACTTAACAAACCTTAGAATGCCCAAGTTACTTATGAAGGGTGATTGCATGTATGATGGTGAGTGGTGATGGGGTGATTGCTGAATGATTTATCTTTTTTTTTGTGGCAGTAGTTTTGTTTTTATGTGTCTGGTAAAATGGTAGAAATGATGGAATGCTGTGACATGTGTGGTAGCTGTAACTTGGATGGGAAGGTGATTTTGTACAAGAGGTTTCATGCGAAAAGAAGGTCTTTCCTTTCATATGTTTGCAGACATGCTTTATGAGTGAGAGTCTTTCTCTTTTTTTTCAGCACATAAACGAATGTATAAACATTAAAACATGAACAAAGAAGAAATTTTATTGACAACCAAAGGGAGCAACGGTGGCACTGAGTACCGATTAAATGGGAAAACAACTGAACTAGCTAAAGAACTTAAAAGAAAAAGGAAAAGGACAAATGCTATGCGAAACAACTTAAAGGGGGAAAAACAACAAAGATTCCTAGTGGTGTTCTGGCATAGGATTCCCGAAGATGTTCCTGCGCTCTGAGAACTAAAGTCCCTGGTCAATCAGGTCTTGGATCTTATGCTGTAGGGCCCTGCAATGATCGGTGTCGTGACCTGGTAACTGATGGTAGTGACAGAACTGATTTGGACTCCTGCCCAAACAGGTGACTCCTGGCCGGGGCGGAAGAGGCTGTAAGATGTTCTGCTCCTGGAGCTTTTTCAGAGCATGACTCAAAGGCCGACCGATATCTATAAATTCTCGCTGATTGAAATCCGGTCTTGGAGGTGGTATCGTTCGATAGTTCCTCCCTTGTTCCCTTGGCTGTTGGACTGCATTCACCTCGTACTGTCCCGTGTACTTCTGCGGTGCGCTCTGTACGTAAGCTGCGGTCGGGTAGGAAGCTTTCGCTGGTTCAGATTTTGGGAACTTTGAATTATTTCCGGATCCTCGAGGATACCCAAACTTTAAGTCTCCCTTGTGGATCTTCTCCTCCAAAACTCCTACCTGGCCCATGAGCATATCAAAGCTTGGAAAGTACATATACTTTAATTCATCATTGTACTGCTTTTGCATGTTCTCAACAATCATGCGAATTTGTTCCTGCTCATCCATCCTTATGGGCATGCCTGCTGCCTTCCTCCTCCACCGCTTTATAAAGTCAGACATGGACTCACTTCCCGTTTGGCGCGTGCTGGCAAGGTCAGACCGGGTGATTTCCAAGTTTTTAGCATACTCAAAGTGAGTCAGGAAGGCCTCACATATCTCCTCGTATGTCTTGGTGTTCATTCTTTGAGTTAGGTACCATCGTTGAGGAATCTCATCTAGGTATCGGGCAAAAACCTTGGCCTTCTGCATATCATTGAGCCTCAGGATAGACATCTCTCGATCAAACATCGCCAAATGAATTTGGGGATCGGTCGAGCCCTTGTAGAGAGCCAAGGTGGGGAGCTTCAGCTTTGCAGGTAGCTCAACGTCTGGATAAGATCCCATGGAGAGATAGTCAAAACCAGCAGGTTTACCGGCCTTTTCCATGCGCTCAATGCGCCTCAGAGCCCTCTGAACTTCAGCAGCTAACTGGTTCCCGGGAGCACCACCTCCGTATCCAACATGGGTGTCATGTCCCTCCAAGGAGATATTGTCCACGCCGTATAAAGGGTTGACAAATCCCTGCAGCGGTCTTTCCTGTCTTGTTGCCTCCAAGGATCCTATTTTCTCATGGAGCTCAACTGTTACCGCCGTATGCCGTGCCCCCAGGCTTCAATGGCAGCTTGATGTTTCTGTACCAGGCTGGCTATTTGATCCTGCTCCCCTGTTGGACCTCCAGTTGTAACACCCCATCCAAAAACAGACACATAACGACATTCTGCAGCGGAAAATATACTACTTCACATTACTTAACTCGTTGATGTTACACGCCGTTAACCACCCACGTGGCTAACAAGGCTATTACATAAACATTGTACCGGTCTGATGGACTAGATTCCCGAGCAACTACACATTATTATCCCTTTTCATTAACACAACAACAACATACACCTTTCAACTGTACCGAGTATTCACAAACTGATGCCGATAACAATCTCGGTCTTACTACACCTACTGTACATATACAACTTGAATGATTACCCATGTACAACGACTACCCCGTCCTACTCTCGAACGGCTTCCTGCTCTTTGTACCTGAAATAGGAAAAGAAGAGAAAGGGTGGCCCCCAAGGGGCTCAGCACCTTTGCTGGTATGGTAATCCCGCAACCCACATGCTACCGGGCCACGCACAACTAATTGTCGTCTTAGCATGCGGTTGATTGTATTTAAACCATGCATGCAACTGTAAACACACAACACATAACATTTCGCCTCAATGGGCTCAACGAACGAATAATACATCCTTATTTGATAAATCACTCATGGTATTCATTATCCCTAGAGTGTTTCTCCTCTAATGGAGCTACTTCCTTAATAGACGACAACTACCCATTAATCGGGTTATCCTTAAACGCCTCTTATCACAAACTGGGATTCATATCCATGATCCACATACTCCACATTTTACAACATATAACATGCATCCCATAACAACACATAACAACACTTTCACGTTTCAACGTGCACATAATAACATCGCAATAGAAATTGCATTACAACAACATCACATAACATAACGGGAACGGTTCTCTTAGGAACCGACCCAAACATTGTTAATACACTGGTGAGCCTAGAGAATGTTGCCAGTCTCATGATAAGCTCGTTACATAACTCGTTACCGTCTCGTTAAATGAACGGATAACTTAGCACAAGGTGTCTCGGATATAGTGACCCAAGCACACCGAACAAACATAACATAGTATGCCCCTGTGGCCCGACGTGAGTCAGTAATAGCCTTGGTTAAGCTAAAGGGAGGTTGGAAACCAAATTGGAAAACAACCATAACATACAGAGAGGATCAAACCTGATATGACAACGACCCCCATACTCACACGCGTGGCCGGAACAGACCGGACTCCTCACTTCCCCCGTTAGCACTTGTTAGAAGTTCAACATTGAACTTAATTAAACAATCACAACATTGGGTTAAGTCTTGTTAGACACACACAAGGGAAGGGAGAGTCATACTTTCACACCACAAACATCACACACAACATCACATAACTAACTCACGCATAGCCGTGGTTAGATCGTTCCTTAGGTCGGAAACGTTATCACCGGATACCGTTCTCTTACGTTTACCTAATAGTGGTTAACTAGCCCTTCAAGCGCATTTGAGGTTACCGGTATCGGCACGTAAACATACAACAACAATAATGACTGTAAACTCGTTTCCTGATTTATCTTATAACGTGGCAAACACACAGAAAAACACATTGGCATACAAGCCGGTGTAATCCGGTAGGACACAGGTTGCAAGAAAACCATACCTGTCACCAGGGTCCACTTTATCATGTCCACTTATGTTCCTCGAGCAATTCTCGAACAACTGATAATATTACATGTACTTTTATTAACATCGGGGTAACATGATTGTTTAAAGTCTAATGCTTATAACTTTTCCCCGTTAACTTAGTTACATAACTTTACATTTTAACTTGTTTTACTTTTACATTTCAATACATTTCATTTTATAACCTTAAACATTTAAATCATCTTACTTAACTTAACCTCTCAAGTCCATATATATATTTATCTTTCTAACCATCAATACTCTCTTAATGGCATACCACTAATACCACTTAACATTCTTAAAATTAATAATTTTTTTTTAAGGTCTGACCGACCCACCGACCGACCCACCCCCTGGGTAGGTCGGCTGCAGAGATCATCTAAGTTCACAGTTTCAGCCCGACCGACCCAGACTGGGGTCGGTCCCCTGGGTAGGTCGGCTGCAGAAACTTCCCATACATTGTCAAACTTTCTCCAAATTTTTCCTCAAGCCTCCTAATGTGTTCTAACATCATTTGGCACATCAAACACACCTTTAGCCATGTACTAAACTCTTTAAATCACACACCAAAACCATCTTATCATTCACAAATTCCTTAAAAAATTCATAGCACTTGGAATGTTTTCTCCATAAGATTTCTAGGTGGTATTTCACCTATAATGACCACTATACCAAGGTGTTTCCTCTACACCTTAACATCATCTCTCAAACTTCTTTTCTTACTAACTAAATCTCCTTTTTCACATCTTACCTAAACATCACTTCTTCCTTGTACATCAACATTCCTAAACCTTGAACCAACTTCTCCAAGACTTAAATACATTCTCAAAACACACATTGAATTCCTAGAACTTCCAAGATAACACCTAAATCCTTGCATCACTCTAAATCACCTTAATACATGTTTTCTTCCCTAGTAAAACACTTGTTCACCTTTAACACTTCCTAGTTCACCAAAACTCATTTAAAACACTTAGAACTCCTTATACATTTTCCAAATTTTTGCCATAGCTTCTCTTGTATATACTCACATCCAAACACTTAGGTTTTTACCTTATTTCATTCAAGAACACCTAAATTCCATCAAGAACTTCCTCACACACAAAACTTCACCAAATTTACACTACATCACAATATAGTGCATAAACTTAAATTGCTTGGCACCTAGGCCCTTAAATAACATAAACCATAAACACTGAATTTCCACATTTAAATGCCTTCAACCTGCGAATACACACAACAATGCTCCCATGTCCTTTTAGTCCACCTTGTGGATAGTTTCCTAGCTCATTTTTCCATTGGCTCTTTAGGTTATTTATTAAGCAAATATAGCTCAATTCCCTAGTACAATAAACCACATTAAGAGAGGTTATTTACCTCTTTGTTTTCCAAGTTTTCTCACTTGTTTTCTCTTGTTTTTCTTGATTGAAAATTGGCAAGGAGCTTTTATCACTTGTCAACCTTCTAACCAATATACATATAAGGGTAATGAGCATTAAGTTTAATACTCAAACTCATAATTAAACCCTAGGTTTACATAAGTGTCTTAAAACACTAAAATTGATGTTTACCTTTGGAATTTGAAAGAGAACTTGAACAAGTGGCAATATAGGACTCCTCCTAGCCCTCTGAAGTTTCGATTAAGCTAAGAAGATAGCAAGGTAATGCACCATTGTAAGGTGAATTTTCGGTTATACAAGAAAATGAAAGGAAACTTAGTTCTTCTTTGATTTTCCTTACCTTGAAGCATAAGAGAATGACAAGGCATGAAAATATGGGCTCAAGCTCCTTCAATGGTGAATCTCCATGGCACCAAAATTGAGTTCTTGAAGATTTGAAAAGTGGAAATGAAGAGCTCACTCTATCTAAGACAAAGGTAGTCTTGAAATTAATGATTTTGGAGCATGGAGTCAAAGTTACAGGCATTCAAAGATGGAGAATGGCTACTTGCTGTAGCCAAAAACGAGATTGAGAAGGGCGGAATGAAGATGAATACGGTGGTGAGTGAAGGAAAATGAAAGAGAGAGGTGAGAGGAGGGAAGGTCTTTAGTTAAGATATTTATGTTATAAAAGGTAAATAGTAACTTTTACTTACTTCTTTTTCTTTTCTTTAGTTGCTAGCCAAGTGTGATGAATCACACTCTAAAACCATGCCCCCTTCCATCATAAGGATATTTATGGTCTTTGTTGACCATTTAACTAATTAAAGTTGACTTAAGTCAAAACTAGCACTATTTGAGCACTATTCACTAATTAAGGCACATATTTGTGAAATTTTTGATTTCCCATTGATTTAGACTTCCTAATGTGATACTAAGTAGTACACATGTTGATTAAAGAGTAAAGATGGACATTTAGCCACTCAAAACTCATTTCCAAGACAATTTTTCAAAAACGTGCTTTAAGACTCCTTAAAGCACATTTTGTGTTTTAACTTGTTTTCAAGCTTGGTTTTCTTTGGTAATTGATTTAATATGTTCATTAACATATTTATAAGGTGTATATATGACCTTTAGGTCTTATACAAATTTATCCCAAGCTTAGAGCACATTTTTGCTCATATTGACTTTAAGGTATTTATTGGGTTTTATTTGGTTTATTGTCTACCAAGGTTTCCTAAGGACTTAATTATCCTTATTAAATCATAATTGAATATTATTAAGTCTTGGTAGGCTCTTTGGGTCCTAACCAAGTTCACTCAAAGCTTAGAGCATGTTTTTGCTCAAACTGTATCTTAGTGCTTTATTGCATTTTACTATGGTTTAAATTGTTCACTGATGTTTCTAAGGCACTTTTAGCCTTTACATACCATAGTTTAAATGTTTAAAAACATATCAAGGTTTGGGGTATTTCACAGTGGCCCTGCTTTGGGCTGCCGTTTTCAACGCGGCCAACTTATCCTCCAGCTTGGTGATTGTGTCCACATATTTATTTTCGAGTGCTTGGATTGCTTCCTGGTGCTTCAAATCAAAATTTCTCATGAGCGCTTCAACAGAAGTGTTCTGGTTTTCCCCCCTGCTTGCTGATCCTCCTGAGGGATATCGTCATGGGCCTGGACTGACATGTCAGATGAGCTGGAGTCTACTTCGGGCTGAAATGACGGAAGTGGAGGAGTAGGCAGTCGGGTCAAACGTCCTGAACTTCTGTCCCAGCGCCTTTCTGAAATCTTGCCTCCTTTCGGTTTTAGAACATATTGTAAAAACAAAAACCATTAGGGCACGGGCTTTCAATGACATGGAAAGATTTTCCAGGACTTTTTTTTGGACGGTTCGGGCCTAGCGGACTGAAGATTTTTGGCATGTGACATGGGCCAGCAATCCTAGTATACACCTTCGAGCTTATTCTGAGAGGGTGATGTTGTGGAGGTAAATGCATTTGGGCCACTGAAACCCTCAAGTGTTTCATTTGGACTGGGAGAGATTGATGGATCGATACAGACATTGGGCCTGAGGCCCGGGAGAAAGAACATATGCACAGAAGCCTTACATAAGGAGGTGATGCAAATGTCCTCACAAAATGACTCAGTCCAACGGGTACAGATCGATCCGGAGAGGTGCTTGGGGCGCGGGCCCAGGTCACCACAAAGGAATAGGGCTTGCACGCTATTCTTTTGGGCTTCCCCACTTTTCTCACATCACCTGAAGGTGTGCGTCTACGGTCGGGTCTTTGATTGACCAAACAATGGGCTAGGTAGGGGTACTGCCGGGAAAATGCTTGGGGCTAAAGCCCAGGTATTAAGGGGGTGTGGTTAGACGACACCCTCCTCTTTTCCCCCACTTATTCACATCACCTAAAAGGTGTGAGTCCCTGACAGGGGACCCTCAAAGGGTCCCGGGGTGAGGTTGGTTTATGTCGACCCTCGCTCTCACATGATGCAACGGTGCAGAAATCTAAATTGCGCATAAAAGTAAACAAACAGTATAATAAAAGCCATAAATAAACAATCATTCAAGTTAGCCCTCTTTCTTAAAATTAAACAAGTTAATATTAAGAGGTTAGTCCCCAGCAGAGTCGACAGTCTGTGAGCCTCGATTTTAAACCCTATCCTAATGTGGATTAAGTTGATTAGGATCTAAGTGAAGTTTTAGGTCCACTTATAACCTAAGATTAATTACTATATCATTAACAATAATTATCAAAACCTAAGCTAGCTCACTGGAACCTATTATGAGTCGCCACCTAATTTTAACCTAGATCAAATTAGGAAAGGAGAGTTCGGGTTCGGGGGCTTGATATTCGACTTAATTAGGGTTCAAATTACTTTCATTACCCTTCCTAGGTCGTTTTTCCTCTACTTGGTTTATTTATGGCTTCCTAAAGGAGTTTTTTTTAACCTAGGTGTGTGCTTCTGTTTTTTTTTATTTTTAACGTTTTTTTACAGAAAATTAAAGTGAAATTGAAAGTTACCTAAACTAGGGTTTCAGAGGCAGAATTAGGTAAAATTTTAATTACGTCCGTGGCCACAGACCTAATGTCCGAGACCACGAACCCCAGTTGAATTCAGTGATTTTAAAAACAGAACTAAAATAAAAACGCAAACTTGAAAAGTCCGGGGTCACGGACAGGGTGTCCGTGGGCCGACAATGTGTTGACAGAAACCCTAAAATTGAAAAATTGAAAATGTAAAATCCCGCCACCGTCCGTGGGGTGTCCGTGGTCACGGACAACCCTCCGTGGTCCCGGACAATGAGTCTGAGGTCACGGACAGCCCACGGACAGTGGGTTTTTGATGGTTCCCGAGGGTGTTTTGAGCTCAAATTTTATGGGTTGTAGAGCCTGAAAGATTTTAAACACGTTAGTAATTGAAAGAACTCAATATGACATCAAATTAATACGAAACTTAGCAAACAAGTAACAAGGCAGTAGCTGAAATAATTAACGATACAGAAGAGAAAAAGGTTTCGTTTAAGCCCAAATATTGAGGCAAGCCTGATAAATCGTGGGGGAGTTAGGAAAGTGAAATTTCTACCTGTTTTACCTTCGGATTCACGATGATTCTTCGCACCGGGATTCATCGAGTGCTCCGTTGATGGCAGACCCGAAAGGATTTCGAACCAAGCTTCTGGCTGTTGGTTTTTCTTGCTGTTCTTGTTCACGTTTTGGTGAAGTTTTGTGGGGTTTGATGATTATTGGTGCTTTGGGGATTTGAAACGTGTTTAAATGGTGATTTCGGGGGCGTATGGGATTTTTTGTATGATTTGGTGGCCGGGTGTCGGAAAACGTGAGAGAGAGAGAGGAGGCTGTGTTTTCTAACTCCCTAGGGTTTTTGAGCATATGAGGTTCTGATTTTATCAAAAAACCTATCCCCTTATATAGACTTTCTTAAATATAAAGAAAATCTAGTAAAAAGTAAAAGAATTTTTTGATATTTTAATTAAATGACTTCCCAAGGAATTTTGCTGTGAAATTTTAACCACGTGTCAAGGATGGAAATTATGAATTTTCTGAAGTGGAATCGGATTTTTAAATGTTGGAATATTTTTAAATTGAATTTCTCGTCAGATTCAGTCAGAATTGCTAGAAAATTATTGGAAATTCGAAAAATCAAAATTCCAACGCCATTATGCTTAGAATGTCATCCTATATCATGGGTTTAAATCTCAAAGCATTTCAAGCTGATTTGGGCCTCTTTCGGAGGAGAGAGAAAGCCTATAGGAGGTCCTAGGAGCCTTAAAAATTACAAAAATGCCCCTGACAATGACGAAACTGCTCCTCATGCCCTGGGATGCGCCGATCGAGCCGGAATCCCTCATTACTCGATTAAATGCCCCTCACAACACCAAATCTCGTAGACCCTAACCAGGGGGGGTCAAAATTTTGGGTATAACACTTCCACTTTCATTATTACCTCCCAACTATCTCTGTCCTCGAAGTAGTGTCTGAAATACCCCAAACTAATAAAACATGGATTAAATATCTAATCACATTAATTAAGGCCTAAACATGCCTTAAAAGTCAACTGAGAACAATAGTGGTCAACACAAAGCAAGATATTGCACCCTTTGACTGTTTAGGGTAAATAAATACCCAAATGAACTTCTTAGGACCTAAAATTTGTCTGAAGCTTACTAACACATTACTAAACATATTAAAATTGTTGGACAACACTTCAACATAAAGAACAAGCATTTACATGCTTCAAGGTCAAATAGGGCAAAAATATGCTCTAAGAAAACCTTAAAGGTCTAATGACCTATAAATGATATAAATTGGATACCATGATCAAATATCAAGTAAGGAACACAACAAAACTGTTCTCAAAGAGAACAGAGCTCAGAAACACCCTGCGACTCAAAATGTGCACTAAAATTCCTTAAAGCACGTTTTTTTGTGTATGAGCTCTAAGATAATGACTTTTTGTCACTGTAAAGACTATATTAAGTTCTTTATAACATTAATGTGACATGATAGACTATATATAAAGTCTAAATCAAATTTTGAAAATAAAATCAAAATGGGCAATTTAGTATGAATAGTACCAAAAAAAAATAACATTAACTACTTACCTTTAACCATGGTCAAAGGTCACCCATTGCCTTGACCATGGGCTGCCGACTTCATATGGCTGTCATGCCCATCCATTAAGCAATCTCCAATCAATTAGACAGCTATTAAGTGAGTCACCAATTACTATTTGATAAAGTAAGATTAAGAAACTTAAAAGCAAATTTGATTACCTTCTTCATTTGTCTTGATTCCCAGCCGACAGCAGCTCCATTCATCCTCTCTTTTCTCTCTTTTCTCTTTCATTCACGGTAAGAAAAAGCCATATTCAGAGAAGAACAACAATTACCATTGTAAGCTTATTAAGCCTTTAAATGTTCATTTCTTCACATTTCTTTCCTCTTTCCATGGAGCTAAGCATCAACCACTTCCATCAATGTTCTTAGGTTTTTTGGAGGTTAAATGAGGGTGTATCTCGGCATTAACAAGGGAAGAAGGTGGAGAAAGCTAATCTTGTTCTTAAGGTATAAAAATGTGCTTTAAGCACATATCTTTTGATTCCCTTCAAATTCGGTTATGAAATTTTGTTCCTAGCCTTATTATCTTCATCTTAACATACTTATTCAGTTGGTATACCAATAGCTTCAAGGAATAACCAGATCCAAGCCAAAAACACCATTTTAGGCATTTTAATCAAGGTAAAATTAGCCATCTTCTAATCTGAGCTATACCAGTTTAAAGCTTGGTTTCAGTAGATCTTTTGATGATCTTTACCTACTGTAAATATAGGCCGAAGATACATCACGGTTGCCTTGGTATTCTAAGGTAAATTTACCTTGAAAATTGACATTAAACCTTCTTATGGTTAGATCTTGCTTGGAGACTAATCATGCCTTAATTTCTGTTTGAAACCATGTAAACTAAACTGTGAAAAAATTATTCTAAGCAGCCGTGGCCAAACAAGGCCTATACTTGGCAAAACAAGGTATAAATCACTTAAACCTACACTTGGTATATTAATATGTGTTTATACATATGTATATATATGTGCCGTGAGTGAATGGTTATATTAAGGTCTTATTTTGACCTTAGGTGATTAAGGAATGGTTTAGTAAATTTTATAACTAATTAATTAACATAATTATCAAATTTAAGACATTATGTGGAAAATGGGTAAACATGGAAAAGATGTGGTAAGGGCCGAGAGTTTAATGAATTTTTGGGCATTTATGTGTAATTTATTTTATAAGCTAACGTTTGTAATAAGGCCATGTAATTTAGGCCATTTTATTTATGCATTTATAAGCTTTTAATTAAGTTTAGGTGCTAAAAATAAATTACCGCAAGGAATTGGGGTTTTAGTGTAAATAAATTAAATTTGGGGGCTATATATTAATAAAGCCGAAAATTAGAGGTTAAATGAGTTTATATAAAAATTATAAGATTATATAAAGTTTTAGGGTTAAATGGTAAATTTCCAGAAAATATGGGGTATAAACCGTAATATATGGTTATTGATGGTCAAGGAAATATTAAGGTGGTCAACCTTGACCATATGGTAGGTTTTGACCAAATTAGATAAGTTAATAACTTATTTAAGGTTCATAATAAGATACGTATTAATTGGAACAATTTTATAACATATGTGTAAATATGTTATTACCAAAAGTTTAGGGTGTATAATGGTATTATAAACACCCATGGGCTATTAGGAATTTTTAGGAATTTATTGGGTTGATTTTGCAATTAAGATAAACTATATATGTATAATATATAGTTATTATGTCATTATGACACTTTGAATAAAAGATGGGGTGGAATAGTAATAAGCGAGAATATATGGGTTAGTAATGTTAATTATAACCCTTTGGTGAAATTTGGTGATTTTTAGAATTATATAAGAGTATTTGTTAAGATATATGTATAATATATAGTTTTTTGATGATATTATTAACTATATTTAAAGTGGGCCAAATGGCAATTATAGGGATTTGGTGGGTCGTTTCGGAAATTACAAAAATATAACCATAGGTTATACCATTTTATAAGTTAAAAATGTTATATTATATGATATATATATAACATGGTATAAATAATGGGGTGAATTTGTAAATAAAGGAAACTATGGATTATGGAAAAGAATAAGGTTTTTATATGGTGCCCATGCGGCAATATATATATATATAGTTTTGTATAAAAACTATAGGTTGTAAATTAAAGGAAATAAAGATATCATATTATAAGATATTAGTATATGGTATAACATTACATAATGTTATGTGGTCAAAATGGAATTTAAATAAATAGGTGCTGTACCGAATTATTAAAGGTTGGAAAATGAATTTTAGACTAAGGTCTACAATGTTTAATGTTATAACAATTATATGGTTAGGTGGGAATTAATATAAGTAGGGATATTCACATTAAATAATGTGACAAACTATAATAAATAAAGTTTATAAACTAAGGTATTTATTGATTAAACCTTAGGAGTTGTAATTATACAACTAAAATGTTACATAATTTGGATAATAATCTTATATAAGTTGGTATACAATATAATACACTATGGAATAATCATCTAATATAAGATATAAAAATGTAACTATAATATAAAAGTTTTATAACTCATGGAATTTACCTATATGGTACATATATCATAAACAAGAATTGCGGAAATACCCCAAATTAATAAAACATGGATTAAATATTTAATCACATTAATTAAGGCCTAAACATGCCTTAAAAGTCAACTGAGAACAACAGTGGTCAACACAAAACAAGATGTTGCACCCTTTGACTGTTAAGGGTAAATAAATACCCAAATGAACTTCTTAGGACCTAAAAATTTGTCCTAAGTATATTGACATAATATTAAACATATTATAACCGTTGGACAACACTCCAACACAAAGAAAAAGCATTTACATGCTTCAAGGTCAAAAAGGGCAAAAAGGTGCTATAGGAAAACCTTAAAAATCAAATGACCTCTAAATGATATAAAATTGAATACCATGATCAAATATCATGTAAGGAACACAACAAAACCGTTGTCAAAGAAAACAGAGCCCAGAAACACCTTGCGACACAAAATGTGCACTAAAACTCCTTAAAGCACGTTTTTGTGTAATCGCCTTTTAAATTGGTTTTAAATGGGCTAAAAGGTTATAAATACCTTTAAATATAATAAAATATCATATTATATGATATTAGGAACTTAATTCCAGAAATTTACGAATTTTTACAAATTTAATATTAAAATATTAATAAAACCCTAAAGTGGGGCCCGTTTGGGTCAACATTGACTAAGTTGACCAATGTTGACCATTGACCACGAAATGGACTACAAGGAATCAGATAATTAAGTCTCTTAACAGACCAAGAGACAAGAGACATGTGACAATTAAATAAATGCTCTTACTTTTACATAAAATAACAAAAAAGACAACTTTACCTTATAAAACAAAAAAGGTGGGCTCCACTTACCTTTCCCATGTGAGCCAGCTGATTTGGAGCCTCCATTTGCTCCTCTTCCTCTTTGAATTTCGTGGCTCCAAGCTGGTACAAGACAAGAGATGAGTCACACATTCATTAAATGAATTAAAGTAACATATTTACTCCATTTTCAACCAAAATTTGAATCAATCAAGCCCTACCTTTCTCTTATCTTCAACGGCTGCCCCCTCCTCTTGTCTCCACTGATTGAGCTTCAATTATCCAACCCCAATCAGACTTGATGAGTCATCAAAGCAAGAAAATCTTAAAAAATGCAAAAAAGGTGCTTTAAGCTTATTTTAGGTCATTTCCTTCATTCCTTCCTCTTCAGCCGAGATGGCTCACACCTTGAGCTCTCTTTGGCTCCCCTCCACCGTAGGTAAGGTTCCCAAGCACCATTGATGAGGTTTCAAGCTCTAGGTAAGCTCTTAAGGCATAAAAATGCCCATTTTCTTCATCTTTCTTTCCTTTTTCGGTTGATCTACACTCCAACCTTTTCTATACATCTATGTAGAGTGATTTGGAGGTTAGAGGAAGTGTTGGTTTCGTACATAACCAGATCTAAGGAGGAAAGTTCAAGTCTTGACCATTTAAGGTAAAAATGTGCTTTAAGCTCATAACTTTTGATTCCCTTCAAGTTCGGCTGTGAAACTTTGCTCATAGCCTCCTTCTTCTCCTTTTCATGTGGAATCTGTTGGTTAGCCATTTGGAGCAAGGATGGCCGAGATCCAAAGGAAATACCCTCTTTTAAGGAATTTTTCCAAGGTAAAACCTAATAACAAGGTAGCATTTCGAGATCTAGCTATTTCCTATGTCAATATGGTAGATCTAACACCTTGTGGTGTGTTTGATTCAGGTCGAAACCATCTTGAACTCTCCTTGCATTCTTAAGGTGATTTTTGCCTTAAATCTTACATTAAATTACCTCTTATGGTTAGATCTTTCTTGGAGACTAACTAGGCCTTGGTTTCTGTTGAAAACATGTAAAACAAGCTGTGGAGAATTTCTCCTTAAGGTGGCGAACTCAAACAAGGCTTTACCTAAGCTAAATCAAGGTATAAATCACTAAAAACCTTAACTTGATACATTAACACAAGTTTAAGTGTGTGTATATTAATTGCCGTGAGTGAAGGAGCAAAACAAGGTCTTGTTTGACCTTAAAATGTTTAAGGAATGGTTTAATAAATTTTATAACTAATTAAACAAGCATAATTGTCAAATTTAAGACATTATGTGGAAGTTTGGTAATTAAATGGAAAGTGTGTGGTGAGGCCGAAATTTATATGTATTTTGGGACATTTATGTGTAATTTATTTTGTGAGCAAATGTTTGTAATAAGGCCATGTATTTTAGGCCATTTTATTTATGCATTTATAAGCTTTTATTTAAGTTTAGGTGATATATAATTATTACCGAAATGAAATGGGGTCTTAGGTGTAATTAAATTAAATTTGAGGGCTTTAGAATAATAAGGCCGAAAATTAGAGGTAAAAAGGAGTTAAAATAAAGTTTATAAGATTTTATAAAGTTTTGGGTTAAATGGTGAATTCTAGAAAGTTTGGGTACTAAACCGTAATTATAAGGAATTGTTGGTCAAGGAAATATTAAGGAGGTCAACCTTGACCATATGCTAGGTTTTGACCAAAATAAATAAGTTAGATAACTTATTTAAGGTTTTATTAAAAGATAAGTATCTTATGGTAATATTTTTATGACATATGTGGTAAATATGTTATTACCAAAAATAAAGGGTGTACAATGGTATTTTAAACACCCATGGGCTATTAGGAATTTTTAGGAATTTATTGGGTTGTTTTTGGAATTAAAATAAACTATATATGTATAATAATAGTTATTATGTCATTATGACACTTTGGAGAAAAATAGATGGTGGAATGGTAAATACCAAGAGTATATGGGTTAATAAGGATATTTA
The DNA here is from genome assembly GCA_023374045.1 of Limonium bicolor. Taxonomy (NCBI): domain Eukaryota; kingdom Viridiplantae; phylum Streptophyta; class Magnoliopsida; order Caryophyllales; family Plumbaginaceae; genus Limonium; species Limonium bicolor. The sequence goes on from CM041782.1 coordinate 223,988,836, forward strand.
TAACCCTTTGGCGGAATTTGGTGATTTTTAGAATTATTAAGAGAATTTATTGAGATATGTGTATAAGATATGATTTTAATGATATGGTAAAACTATATGTTATAAATAGGGCCAAATGGCAATTATAGAATAGCACAAGGGCTGTTCGGAATTTAAAAAATAACCATAGGTTACGCTCTTTTATAAGTTAGAAATGTTATATTAAATGGGATATATAACATGGTAAAAAGAAAGGGGATTTTGTAAATAAAGGAAATTATGGTTTAAGGAAAAGTATAAGGTTTAGTATATGCCTATGAGGCAATACACAATAGTTTTGTATAAAAACTATAGATTATAAGTTAAAGGAAATAAAAATATCATAGCAAATGATATTAGTATTTTGGTATAACATTACATAATGTTATGTGGTCAAAAAGGGAATGTAAATAAATTCAAGGGCTATACCGAAAATAAAAGGTTGGAAAATGAATTTTAGACTACGGTCTACTATGTTATAAATGTTATGACAATTAAATGGTATTAAGGTGGGTTAGATGGAATTAAATAAGGAAGGGTACTCACATAAAATAATGTGACAAACTATAAATAAATGGGATTTATAAACTAAGGTATTTATGAATAAACCTTAGAGTTGTAATTATACAACATAAAATGTCACTCATGTTAGGATAATAATCTTAATATAAGTTGTACAATATGATACAACTAATGGGAATGATCATCTAATAGATGATAAAAGTAACATGAAATATAAGAGTTTAGTAAACTCATGAGAATTACCTACGTGGTAAAAATATATACATACACAAGAATAATGTATATAAGGTGGATAAATATATTTTGGTTGAAAACCATATGATTTAATGGTGGTGGTTATTTAAAAAAAAAATATAGTTACGACTATAAGTTATGATTTTAGAATGCATAATACAAGAATGCATGCATACATGCAACTATAGGTTACGTACCTAAACTGGATGTGGATAAGATTAAAAGAAATATAAGGAATTAAACTTAACAGTTGAAATAGTTTTGACGAACGCGTTTTAAGTAACAAAGCCGACTGTTTTAGAGAAACCCGTAAAAAACTGTAGAAAACGGGGGTGAACTGTCGGGGTGACTTGTTCGGAAATACCGGATGTAGTTAGTCATGGAGACTGACTTATAGTTTGTATTACCGTTTAGAGTATACTTCTGACAAGGACGCTTGACGAGCTAGCGGACTACACGGAGCATAGGATCTTGCTGATTCATACTCCACCGTAATACAGTCAGGGTGAACGGTATGTAAAGGGGTTTGCCGAGTTGTCCTAAGGTTGCTCCTTGGGCTCGGATTTGGTTGATATAACTTGTATGTTGTTTGTGTCTCTGGTTGTCTCTGAGGGCTTCCTCAGTTCAGACATCTGTGTGATCTGTGATAAGATTGTTTGTCTGAATGTGATAATTAATATGCATGAACTGTATATTTATAGCTGCTTATTATTTACTGTTGTTGAGTTAACAGTATTGGTTCGTATATATGAACCTATATATAAAACGAACTAGCGGCTATGGTGCTATCTTATATGAAATATAAGGAACGTAAGTAAAACGTTGTAGCACTATGATAATAACACATACATATTATCTGAGACTTTTGTACGGAGCATTGGCCTTTTCTATACGCCGCTCTCGTATCTAACACTGGATCCCGAGTTTACAAACTCCGGATTGGACTAATGACCTTAGTCTGCTGTGTTAGAAAATTTGGTAATGCGATGCGATGGTATAATTAATTAATTAATGGAATGGAAGTAAAGCCAAGAGGATGTGGCTCTTGGTGCGCGCTGTGATCACAAAAACGATACCAGGATGTCCGCGTACGGGTCCGTAAGTATCAAGAAAATTTCCCGTGAGCTAGAATGGCTCGTTGGTCGGAGACTCTACCGTTGGAGTGGCTACTGCCGTGGGTGACCCGCCATAATATATGGGTAACTAGAGACATGTCGTTTTAACGAGACATTGTCACTAGGTATAACTGAACAACTAAAACAATTAAGACTTATACAGTGGCGAACAATACCATAGACGAGACTTAATACTGTTTATTATCTCGTTGCTTCGCTTTGTTGTTCATTGGTTATACTTGTGGTTATTTTATGTGTGATGGAGCCTACAAGGCTAAGGTAAATCAAATATGAAAACTGTACGCTACGGCGAATGTACATTGTACATTATATTGTTATTACTCGATACGTTCGATATAAATTTGTATGGAATATTAAATGAATGTTTGGATATTTGGATGGATGGTTGAATGTTTATGGATATTTGGATGGATGGTTAAATTATTATGCATGTTTACTACAGTATTGATATAACTGTAAAATGGTAAAGCATGAAACCGATCTAATAATAAGACGGTTAAAAGGACAAGTGACCATTAGGGTCCAGGCCCGGCATACTCAGCGTCTATCGCTGATACTACACCATTTCAGGTTGTTGATCATTGTCGGAGCTGAAGAGCAGGAACAGGGTAATTGGAGATGTTGTATAGTAATGAAGATGGTGTATGGTCTTATGGTAAGGTTATGTATTTTTCAGGATTGGGTAGACGCTCACTTGTCGATGTTTATGGTTATGGACTTAGTATGATGTATAGGAGTTTCTCGTTATCACTGCGGTTAGCAGTTTGTTTATTTTGGAAGTTGGATGTAGTTTGGCTACGTTGCTCGCATGGGCGAGTAATGGCCGGTGACACCCGAGTGAGTTTTGTAATTGTTATTTATTTTCCGCTGCGAGACGTTTTTATTTATTGCTACGTGAGGGATTATATCGTGATTATGGAGAGGGGTGTTACAAAAGTGGTATCAGAGCGGAGTACCGCTCTGATGACGAGAAAGTAGGTTAAGACAGTGAGCTTAGGACTTGGGAAATAATGGGAAATATTTGGGAGTTACGAGACGATTCGTCTTAGAAAGATATTGTGTCTAGTAACGCAAATTGCGTGACAGGTTAGCCTTTAAGGCAACTTAATATCTATTGGTTGTGTACGGTAATTTTACCGAGTAATTATGTGACATACTGTACTACAGATGTCTGGTGGAACTAGGGGGCGTGGTACTGGAAGAGGTGGAGGCGGTGACCCCGGCATTCCAGGAGTTGCTGAGACGGTTGCAGCCGTTCTTGCACAGCTGGGTACTCAGATAGGGAGCACCAGCCCACCCGCCACAGCCCAGGGAAACGAACTGGCTGAAGTCAGTTAGCGAGACCCGACCACCTACATATCCTGGGGAACCAGACCCCGTAGCGTTAGAGCGTTACATTGTTGAACATGAGAAAGCATTTGAAGCTTTACAAGTACCAGACGACAAGAAGGTCGCCATTGCTGCTTTCCATCTGAAGGATGCAGCCAGCACTTGGTGGAGGTTGGTCAAGGACCATCACCTGGCCACGCCCGACTTTTCGTGGGCTGCCTTTGTAGAATTACTGAGAGAAAATACTACCCGGCGCATCTCAAGCAGAAGAAGCGCCATGAGTTTGAAACATTGACCTAAGAAGGTCTGACCGTGGATGAGTATTACGCTCAATTCATTGGTCAGCTGGACTTCATTCCCGGTGTGGATTACTCAAAGACCGTGAAGGTCGAGAAGTTCCGGGGAGGACTATTATTTCGCATTCAGATGGCGATGGGTGCTAACCTCTACACTACCATCCAGATATTAACATGGAAGCCAAAATTCTTTACTTACTACATTACCAATTAGCTTTGTGAGAACTTACCAAGGAGATTCCAGGAGTGTTATGATGATGCCTCGAGGACTGAGCTAATGCTCTAGACTCGGGAGAGACTCTAGGGGCAAAGAAAAGAAAGAACCCTGAAGGAGAGTCTGAGGGTGGAGGAGCATCTCCAGGCGATGGCCAGAAAAAGGGAAAGTAAGGACTTATCCCATTCTAAACTATCTACCATATTAAATACCTTATGAATGCTGAACCGAAACCTTGAACAGGAAATTCTTTAAAAAGAAAGGGCAGCAGGGTCACCAGGGAACAAAGGGAAAGGAGCCCGTCCTTCGGTTGACCGGCCCAGCTATTGATGCTAAGCCTCTGAGATCTACACCTCCTAAGGGTGAGAACACCTACCTCTTAAATTCAAATGTAATCTTAATCTTTATACCGCCAGATTTTAACTTAAACTTAAATACTACCATCAGGCACCGGACAACCCCAGCGCCATTTTTACTGTAAGCGTTGTGGGAAGGACCACCCAGGGGTCGACTGCGAAGGCCGCAAAGTCGAATGTCAGTGCTGCCACAAAGAAGGCCATAGGGAATTCGAATGCTGGATGAATCCAGAGAGCCGTAATTACAGGCCACCAAAGAATACTCAGAAGACCTCAGCTGGAGGATCTGGAGTACCACGAGGCGGTCATGATGGCTAGACATCTGCTGATACTGAAGCCTAGAAGGGCAAGGGAGTAGATAGGGCATGAGTACCCATACTCCATGAGACCGCTGGTGGAAGACTTGATTACTATGTTGTATTTACTTTGGATGTTAGACAAAGACTCGTTATAAGTATATGGGAGTGTGTCGGGGACCACTCGCCATTTGTGTATGACTTTGAGATTATGTGTACTCAGTACCAATAAGCTTTGAACCTTGACGGATATATATATGAACAGGATGTTAATGCTTACATCACAATGTAGCGATACTCAAATGACAAAAGTCAATGAGACCGGGAATTACTGAACCAGAATTTCCACCTGCATGGCGCACTTGCTATTGCAAGCGCTATGACAAGAAAACCACTGAAATTTCCATCTGCCTTGCGCACTTGCTACAGCAAGTGCAGCGACAGCAACAGTAACAGTAACAGCTACTGCAAATGCAACTGCAACAACTACTACTTTTAACCTTTTATAAAAAAAAAACTGTTTTCAACTTTTCATTGAAACCTGGAGATTAGAAACCTATGCAATTTTGGAAGGACCGATAGTCCAACCACTGCAACTGGACACATTATACAGCCACTATGACTGTAAAAAAAAAAACACACCAGTTTAAACGTTCGAGGAAGTTTCAGACAGGGCTATTAGCCAAATACCATCAGAGTATACTTGCATTTAATGCTAATCACTACTGGTGATACATGTTTAGTCCTTATGGACAAGCATACCCTTTGTAGATGCACCACCGTCAGTGAGGATGATTGGGAAGTGAAGAGCCAAGTTGCTCAAACTATTATGCAATCTG